>JAQNDB010000269.1:0-62399 GCA_029204045.2 Tillandsia leiboldiana
TATAAGCAAATGTAGTGGCGGATGCTCTAAGTCGCAAATCGGTGGAGAACTTAGCTATGATGATCACGTCCCAACAACCATTACCTCAAGATGTGAGACTGTTGGAGTTGGAGGTTGTAGCACCCGAGACACTCATAAGATTGATAACCATGGTGTTGCAACCAACCCTTATGGAAAGGTTAAGATGAACAAGTCTCAAGATCCTAGTTTGGAAAAGATTCGGGGTTACTATTGTGGATGGCCGAGCGGTGAGTTTCATGTGGATGATCACGACGTACTTCGTTTTCGAAGTCGACTTTATGTACGGCGGATTTGGAGATCAAAGAAGAGATCCTGAAGGAAGCACACCGAGCACTTATTCTATTCACCCGGGTGGCACCAAAATGTGTAAGGACTTAAGGTTGCTTTATTGGTCACCCGACATGAAGAAAGATGTTGAAAAATTTGTGGCGCAATGCTTGACATGTCAATAAGTGAAGGCCGAAGCCACCGACTTCCGACAGGCAAGTTGCAGAGTTTAACCATTCCAGTGTGAATGAGAGAGGATCACATGGATTTTGTTGTTGGATTGCCCGCTCTCAGGTGGGCAGATGCTATTTGGGTGATCGTGGATAGTTAACCAAATCTGCTCTTTTTATCCCTAACCAAATCTGCTCTTTTATCCCTATCCACACTACTTGGTCAAAGAGAAGGTTGCACAAATTTACCTTGATAAGATTGTGCGATTGCACGGAGTGCCTTTCTATAGTTTCTGATCGAGAATCCGAGGTTCGCATCTCATTTTGGAGGAGCCTTCACGAGGGCCCCAGGCACGCAGTTGGATTTTAGTACAGCTTTCCACCTGTAGGGGATGGGCAGTTGAGCGCACCATACAGATCTTGGAGGACTGCTCAGAGCATGTGTTTTGGATTATCAGAGTGGTTGGCATCAACATCTACCGATGGCCGAGTTTGCTTATAACAATAGTTATCAAGCAAGTATCCAAGTGGCGCCATTCGAGGCTCTTTATGGAAGAAAGTGCCGATCACCACTTCATTGGAGAGAGGTGGGAGAACGATTGATTTTAGGCCGATGTACTTCAAGAGGCCAAAGACAAGGTTCGACTAGAGCGAAAACGTTTGATTTCAGCTCAGGTCGACAAAAGAGTTTATGCGGATAAGCATCGACGCGATTTGGAATTTCAAAGTTGGAGACCATGGCTTCCTAAAGGTATCGCGACTAGAGGAGTCAAGAGATTTGGCATCCGGGGGAAGCTAAGTCCCCGATTTATTGGACCTTTTTGAGATGGATAAGCGTCGGGCGCGATTGGAATTTCAAGTTGGAGACCATGTCATCCTAAAGTATCGCGACTAAGGAGTCAAGAGATTTGCATCCGGGGAAGCTAAGTCCCGATTTATTGGACCTTTTGAGATTTTGGAGCGTATCGGACCGGTGGCGTATCGACTTGCTCTACCGCCTAACCTACAGGAGTGCACATGTGTTTCATGTTTCGACGCTCCGGAAGTATGTTTTTGATCTATTCTCATGTGGTGGACTTCACCCCGTTGGAACTACACGAGACTTGAGTTTGAGGAGCAATCGTGGAGATTTTGGCTCGTGAGGTGAAGAAACTTCGGAATCGCGAGGATACCATATGTGAAAGTACTTTGGAGCAATCACGGGATCGCGAGGCTACTTGGGAGCTGGAGAGCGCGCTTCAGGAGCGTTTCCCTCATCTCTTTCAGCGGAGACTTGAGATACTTGACTTCTAGTTTCACGGACGAAACTCCTTTTTAGGATGGGTGAATGTAGTACACTGAACTTTAGCAAATGCGAAGTTCTAGTCTGTGAAGGGTTGAATGATACCCTTTGGATGTTTTAGTAAGCTTCGGAAGGTTTTAGAAGGTTTTCGGAGAGTTTGGGCGCAAATCGGAAATTTTCGAAAAATTTGAAAATTTGAGATTTTTGGCTTCGGGGTTCGGACCGTCTGGGGACAGTCGGACTGTCCGAGCGAATTTGGGAATTCCACCTTCGGGGTCCAGATCGTTTTGGGTCAGTCCGGACTGTTTTGGTCTGGACAGCCCAATAAGAATGTAATTACATTCTTGTAGGGGCTTTTGGATTTTGTTATTTAGGGTTTTTAACCCTTTTATCCTCTCTTTTCCTCTCATTTGGAGAGTGCAAGAGAGGGTGTTAGAGAGAGAGAGAGAGAGGGAGAGCTCTTCTTGGATTTCCTTCTCCAACACATCTCTCTACTTGGTTCTTCTTAAACCTTCCCTTCTCTACCATTGGAGCTTGCTACAAGAGCTTGAAGGAAGGGAAGGGCTTGAAGAAGAAGGAAGTTTTGAAGCCCTAATTCCTATCCTTTACACTTCAAGGTGGGATTTGAGCTTAAAGAGATTTGGAACACTTCTTCCCTTTTCTTTTGGAATTTTGTAGGAAACCTAGTTTTTGGAAAACTAGGGTTTATTTGGGCCTTTTTGATTTCTAGCTTTTGGGTGAAATGATGGGTGTAGAACATTCTTGTAGGTTGGTTTTGAAACTTTTCTTGTTTTGGATTTCAGATTTAGCAAGATTTCTCAACTTAATGGTTTTTCACCTATTTTCCTTATAATTTTTAAGAAATTTCGTGATTGAATTTTTGTGATGTTTTAACCCTTTGAAAACTTCTCTTAGGGCATAAGAGGAAGTGTGGGCATCTTGGTTGGATCCTTCACAAGGAGTTGGCAACTATCGGTGGGTTTGACCTCACTGAAATGGGGTGAACTCCCCCTAATTCCTATCCTTTACACTTCAAGGTGGGATTGAGCTTAAAAGAGAATTGGAACACTTCTTTTCCCTTTCTTTTGGGATTTTTGTAGGAAAATCTAGTTTTTGAAAAACTAGGGTTTATTGGGCCTTTTTGATTTCTAGCTTTTGGGGTGGAATTGATGGGTGTAGAATACTCTTGTAGGTTGGTTTTGAAGCTTTCTTATTGGATTTCAAGATTTAGCAAAGATTTCTCAACCTAAGGTATTTTTCACCTATTTTCTTATAATTTTTAAGAAATTTCTGATTGAATTTTTGTGGATGTTTTTAACCCTTTTGGAACTTCTCTATGGCAAAGAGGAAGTGGGCATCTTGGTTGGGATCCTTCACAAGATTTGGCAACTATCCGGTGGGGTTTGAACCTTACCGAAATGGGTGAACTCTCCCTATGTCTAGATAGACTTTTAGGAATCATTGTTATATTAAATATGTATCGTTTGATTTATCATGATTTATGATCCGCCAGTTGAACCCCTTCATGTGTAGAAATTTCATTACTCTATGTAATAGAGTAAACATTGTAGGTGCATGGGCACATTAAGTGGGGATTTGATAGAAATTTTCGTGAACTTAAGCTTTTGGATATGAATAGAATAACTATACATGTTATAGAATTATTGGGACAGTATTGCTTATGATCATGTATAAATGGACATTATGATATTAATGTCATCTAGTGTAGTGAGATACAAGT
The DNA here is from genome assembly GCA_029204045.2 of Tillandsia leiboldiana. Taxonomy (NCBI): domain Eukaryota; kingdom Viridiplantae; phylum Streptophyta; class Magnoliopsida; order Poales; family Bromeliaceae; genus Tillandsia; species Tillandsia leiboldiana. Next base: position 3,482 of record JAQNDB010000269.1, read on the forward strand.
AGAAAACTTCTAAACTTGTACAATCAAGATGAATAGTTAGATTCCATGTTGAGATATGATGACAACTTGTAAATGCTTTACTCTTTCATTATGCAAGATAATGCTAATATTGTATATGAAACATTGACACTTGAGATACTAGACCCCAACCTAATGGTCGATGATGACGATTCCGTGTTTTAGACACTGATTGTAGTGGCCATGGTTCCCATGCAACGTTCTTCGATGAATCCACTTTAGAGCACCTAGTGTTGGTGCATCTTGGCCCTGGTGCATCAATGGGATGCCACAATGGACCCAATTGGTGATATTATTAACTGTGTTGGCCTTCGGCTTGGGTTGCCGAAATTTCGGAAAAGAATTAGGCCAAACAGAGGTCGGAAATGGATCAGCACGGAAAAACGCTTGGAAACGGCTATTTGCTTGTTGGATTCTGAGTCCGGATGCCCAAAAACGGACTCCCGGAAGTTTTCAAGTGGTTTTGGTGCATGGGAGGGGCCGTAGACCCGCCGGCATGCCCACGTGGCGGCCTATCATTGGCCGGTTTATGGAGCGCGGTCAACAGAAGCAGCGCGGCGGGGTGCACAGACCCGGCGCTAGGGACACGTGGCACCGCCTGATTGGCGGGCGCAAGGCGCGCGGTCTACCGGGTGTGAGTGCGGGGGTGCATGGACCAAGGCTGGGGCACGTGGCAGCCTCCGGTTGGTCGGTGCACGCGGCGCGGTCCACGGAATTCCCGAAGTGGAATGCGTGGACCGGGTGTAGGGGACACGTGTCGCTTTCTGATTCGCGGGCGCACCGTGCGCGGTGCACGGGGCCTGGGCTGGCGCCTCGGGGCGCGTAGCACACGTCGTGGCCATGCCGCGCGCCCCGGCGGGGCCGCCGACCGGATGGCGGGTCAACCGGGTGGCCACGTGTCACCGCCCTGATTGGCGGGCGCAACCGCCTTCCTGTGCGGGGGACGGGCCTACGTGGCAGCCTGGGAGTGGCCCGAACAGCTGTTTGCTGTTCGGCGGGCCACGTGGCGGCACCAGGTGAATTCGGCGTGAACAGTGTTGGCCGGCCCAACACTGTAGCCGCCCGAATGTACCGGGCGCCCGAAAGTTTGGGCCCAAAAGCCCAATGACTTGTTTTTTTTGGCTTTTTCCGGGTGAGGCCTATAAATAGGCCTCTTGGGCCTCGCCTTGGAGCTTTTCCCCGAGGGTTTCTCCACTTGTGTTCTTCACCAAAGTTGTTTCTCCTCCCTCTTGTGCATCTTTTGGTGGAAGGTCAGGATTTTTGGAGGCCGCGACGACGGGCGACTTCTGCATCGGGGTGCGGAGCGACGATTACTGTTGGAGTCCCTTTTCCGTCGCAGTTTAGTCTGGGAGGTCTACCGGCTAGCCCCAATGTTATTTTGGACGATTTCTTGCGGTGACGGTTTCGTAAGAGGTAAATCTACATTTTCCGTGTTGGGCACTTTTTCTGGATCCGAGCTTTTCTTGGGGTTCTGGGTACATTTTTAACCCCCTTTGCGACTGGTGGTTGATTTGGACAGCACCTTCTTGTCGGATTTTTATCTCCTCATCCGACATCGGAATTCGACGTTTTCAGGACTCTATAGACATCTAATCTTCGCGAGGATCGCCGTCAAATTTTTAATGGAATTTTTGGAGGAAGGTTTTTCAGGTGAAAATTTCGTGTTAATGGGACTGTTCACCACAGATTTTGGGAATGTGGAATTTTTGTGGATTAAAGTGTAATTTGGTGTATGTTTGTACCCAGGAGGTTGTGAGCACTTCTACCGTGTTGTTGCTTGGTGGGATTTGTGATTTGACTATTTTGGGCTTTCTCAGCTGTACGATTCCGGGCAGTTAGCACTTTCTGGTGGGTGACCTTGCTTCCAAGAACTCTGGACTGTGTACTAATTCTATGTGTGTAGGATCATGCATGTTAGAAATTAGAGTAATAGCATGTGTAAAACTGTATGTTGTATCTTGTATATCAGTTGTTGAATCTTTTGATTCCTACTTTATGTTAAGTAGTGAAATCTTGGAACTTGACCTAGCACCCCTGTCATATGTATCATGTTCAGCCAGTCTGTAGAAACTCCAACTTGGGCTAGGTTTTTATTGCTCTAGACATTCCACATCACGATACTTCATTTCACTATGGACTTAGCTTTTCCTCGCCCGAGTTGTGGGCCGAGAGGTCGGGTGGTTGTGGGATGCATTTGCACTCGTGTCTGGGGACCGAGTGGAGTTGATAGCAGTCTGTAGATCTGATTTCTTTGGGAGAGTGATAGTGATGGTAGATCTGGGTTCTTGGAAACTGTCAGAGTGACAGTGAGTCTCAGTTGTGTAGATTCCAGCCAGTGAGTGAGTCAGTGATTTGTTGGTTAGCCGATCTTGTTGATCGAGGATTTGGATCATAGCCTGCATGAGCCACATTTGAGCTTTACAGAGATACTTTACAGAGATACTTGTTATGGGTTATTTTGACTCTAGCGGGTCGCTCCCCTCGAGTGCCACTCCGGAGTAGGCGAGACCGGGTTGTTTTACCGGCGTGAGTTTGAGATGTTCTTTCGCGACTTGTTGTTGCATTGTCCATCTGGCTATGCTTTTGTTGGCAGCCATGGGCGTCCTACGTAAGTCCGCTCCTCCGGGACGTAACGGCAGTAGGTTGGCGCAGGTTTGACTAGACCCGATGAGGCAGTTAGTTTAGATTGGGTGATCAGGGAGGAGAGTTAGTTGTGGCATCATGTCTTTCTGTTCCACTTTGAGCATCTAGTTAGAGGCATAGTAGCTGTAGAGTTACTTTTCCCAGCTTTCCATACAGCACTGCATATGTTACTTTTTGCCTCTGGTAGACTTAGTGGGCAGACCGTCGGGCTTGTTGGCGGCACCCACTGAGAACTACTGTGGGATGTAGTTCTCACACCCGTCGTGGTGTCTTCTCCCCAGGGACTTCTGCTCCGGTTCCTGCAGCTCCTGTTGCTGATCCAGCTCCTTCGGACCGAGGTAAGGGAGTCGCGAGATAGTTCCCTTCCTGTCATCTTCAGTGTGTGAGTAGATGTACCCCTGTACTATTTTGGTGTGTGCTATGTCGAGTGACTTTGTAGTGAGGTTTTGAGTTGTACCTTTCTTTCCTGCTTTTCAGAGAGACTCTTGTGTTCTAGTGAGGTTGGTCTGTATATTTGTGAGTTGTAGTTTTATTTTATGTATTTTATTCCAGCTTTTTCTCTTTCAGCTCTGATATCTGCTAGTGTAGATGTTTCTTTGCAGGTTAGTCTCTACGCCTATACGGGGCTTCCCGTATGGGCGGCGGATCTGTTGGCGAGCCGGGCCGCAGTATCGCCCCCGGGGCGTGACAGATTAGAGTGGTATCAGAGACTAGGATGTAGGTCTTGGAGGACTTAGGAACCCTAGGCTTGTGGTTGGACCCTAGGATGACTCGCGTGAGAGCCGTGATTTTAGCGAGAGTCCTGATTGGATTTCTAACTCTCCCGAGCGGTTCGGGATGAGTGATTGACATGTCTTCCTTCGGTGGCAACTATGTTGGCTGCAGACAACATAGTACTTCTGGAAGGGGGACATGCCTTCTGACTTTCGCTAGATTGGGTCGAGAGATGATTTGGGTTTTGACTGTTTGCCTTGTCCCTCAGGTGGGGATGCCTCCTCGACGCTCGATGGTGACGCGTTCGCAGCCTTCGTCCTCTGAGCCCGAGCAGGAGGACTCGGGGCAGGGACAGTAGAGCGAGGTTCTGGAGCTCCGTGCCCAGATGGCACAGTTGGCTGAGGCGTCTCGACGCCAGGAGGAGGCTGTGAGTCGGTTGACGCTCTTGTTGGAGCAGAGAGCGCAGCCGGCGGTAGCACCCCCTGAGAGTTCACCGGTGCCTTCTTCCCCTGTTGTGGCACCCTCGGTTGTGCAGCCTGCACCAGCAGTTCCGGCTGAGCCAGTTTCCAGTAGGCCACCGTCTAGGACGACGGGATCTTTGACTTTGGCAGAGCAGCGGGTGATGGTGGATCTTTTGATGAGGTTTCGCAAGTTTGATCCACCCCGCTTTTCGGGTATGAGTGCTGAGCCGTGGGCGGCTGAGTCGTGGGTTACGGCCATGGAGCGCCATTTCGAGAGCCTTTTTATTGATGAGAGGTTTCGAGTTCTGTTGCCTACTCATTTTCTGGAGAGCAACGCCGAGGCATGGTGGCGGCGTGTACGACCCGCAGGTCCGCCTGGGACCCAGTTTATCTCATGGGCAGAGTTTCGCGGTATGCTTTTTGGGGCCTTCTTTCCTGAGAGTGTTCGACAGAGTTTGGAGGAGCAGCTGAGGAATCTCCGCCAGGGAGATAGGCCCGTACACGTGTACATAGCCGATTTCAATCGGCTGTTAGCTTGTATGCCCCACGTGGCCAGAGATGAGACCCACCGGATCTACATGTTCGAGAGAGGGTTGCGTCGGGACATTTATCAGTTGGTCCACTCCCGCAGATTACAGACTTTGGAGGCCTCGATGGAGCAGGCACTTTATGTGGAGAGTGGTGAGGTCGTGATGGCAGAGGTGGCTCCAGCCCCCGTAGTGACTCCTAGGGCAAAGCGCCCGGCGCTGTTTGAGGAGGGGCAGTCGAGTAGACAGGGACCCCCGAGACCTCCCCGTTTCCACTCTCAGGGACGGGGGTATCAGGGGCGGCAGAGATCTGGGGCATCTCGTCAGTTCCAGCAGTAGCAGCAGCGTCGACCACCTCGACAGCAGCAGTCTTCGCAGCAGCAGCAGACTTCGCGGCAGCCGCGCCCTGATCGTTGTGTCATTTGTGGAGGACCGCACCCACCGACCCTGTGCCCGCAGAGTCAGGGCCGCTGCTTCCGTTGCGGGCAGACCGGTCACTTCGCGAGGGCGTGCCCCAGGGCAGGTTATCCAGCTCCTTCTTCTGTTTCAGCATCCTTTGTTCCTCGTCAGTCAGCAGGACCTTCGGCGGCCTCCGGTAGGCCAGATTTTGCTTCATCGTCCTCGTGACAGCCAGAGCGACATCCCCCGGCGCCGAGCGGTCGAGTCTATGCCGCTCAGGAAGAGGATGCTACGGCAGCAGAGCGTGTCGTCGCAGGTATTATTTCGATTTCAGCAGTTCGTTCTCGTACTCTCTTTGATACCGGTGCATCGCATTTTTTTATCAGTAGAGCATTTGCATCCCTACATGGTTTAGAGGTAGTTTCTTTATCGCATGCATTAGAGGTTCAGATACCAGATCATGTCTTGCATGTCGAGGAGTATTGTAGGGATTGCCCTGTGCAGTTGGGATCCTGGATTTTGCCGGCAGACTTGCTTGTCTTGCGGCAGCTCCAGGATTTCGACGTCGTGCTCGGTATGAATTGGTTGTCGAGGTACTATGCTACTATAGACTGCAGAGAGAGGACGGTGACCCTCCGCGAGCCTGGACAGGAGGAGTTTGTTTTCAGAGGCTGCCAGAGCACCTTCTTTGCGATGACTGTTTCTTCGGCGAGGGCTAGGCGGATGATGAGTAGGGGCTGCATCGCTTTCTTAGCGACGATTGTGGAGGTGCCTACGGTGGCACTGGGACTCGAGGATATTCCTGTTGTCCGCGAGTTCCCAGATGTGCTTCCCCCTGAGTTGACGACTATGCCGCCGGAGAGGGAGGTGGAGTTTGTGATTGATGTGGTACCGGGAACCGCACCAATCTTAAAGGCGCCTTATAGGATGGCACCTGCCGAGTTGAGGGAGTTGAAGGCCCAGCTTCAGGATCTTATGGACAGGGGCTTTGTCAGGCCTAGTGTTTCTCCGTGGGGAGCGCCAGTTTTATTTGTGAAGAAGAAGGATGGGTCGCTTCGTTTGTGTGTGGATTATCGGGAGTTGAATAAAGTGACCATCCGGAACAAGTACCCCCTTCCACGGATAGATGATTTATTTGATCAGTTGCAGGGAGCCACAGTGTTTTCGAAAATTGATCTTGAGTCAGGTTACCACCAGTTGAGGGTGAGGGCCGAGGACATCCCCAAGACAGCTTTTCGATCCCGGTATGGGCATTATGAGTTTACGGTTATGCCGTTTGGTTTGACTAATGCCCCAGCTGCATTCATGGATTTGATGAACCGGGTATTTCAGCCGTACTTGGACCTGTTTGTGGTTGTGTTCATTGATGACATCTTGATCTACTCCCGGAGCGATGTGGATCATGAGGAGCACTTGAGGATAGTGCTGCAGCTTCTACGTGAGAAGAAGCTGTATGCCAAGCTCAAGAAGTGCGAGTTCTGGCTTCGGGAGGTTGCATTTTTGGGCCACATGGTATCAGCCGCAGGAGTGGCAGTTGACCCGACGAAGATCGACACAGTTCGGGATTGGCCGAGACCGACGACGGTTACGGAGGTCCGGAGCTTTCTGGGCTTGGCTGGCTACTACCGTCGGTTCGTAGAGGGCTTTGCGAAGCTCTCTACTCCCCTGACCTGTTTGACTAGGAAGGGGATGAGGTTTATTTGGAGTGAGCAGTGTCAGCAGAGTTTTGAGGAGCTGAAGAGGAGACTGATTTCAGCGCCAGTTCTTACACTGCCAGTGATGGGAGATGGCTACGTGATTTACAGTGACGCCTCGCACAGCAGTTTGGGTTGTGTCTTGATGCAGCATGGGAGGGTAATTGCTTATGCTTCACGGCAATTAAAGGATTATGAGAAGAATTACCCTACTCATGATTTAGAGCTGGCAGCTGTGGTGTTTGCATTGAAGCTGTGGCGGCATTACCTCTACGGTGAGCATTGTGAGATCTACATGGATCATAAGAGCTTAAAGTATCTGTTTACTCAAAAGGAGCTGAACCTGAGGCAACGCCGGTGGTTGGAGTTACTGAAGGATTACGATGTGAGTATCCTCTATCATCCCGGCAAGGCCAATGTGGTAGCAGATGCTTTGAGTTGGAGGTCAGTGCAGAGCTTGAGCATGTTGGTCACACAGCAGGCCCCACTGATTGAGCAGTTGAGGCGACTCCAGATTGAGGTTGTATCCCCTGGGGTCTCTGCTAGACTGATGTCTATGGTCTTGCAGCCCACTCTGTTGGACAGGATTAGGGAGACGCAGAGTGAGGACCCCCACTTGGAGAGGATCATATCCCATATACATGCAGATCAGATAGGGGATTTTTCAGTGGATAGCTCGGGAGTACTGCGGTACAGGGACCGAGTTTGTGTGCCTTCGGATCCAGAGATCAGAGACCAGATTTTGAGAGAGGCCCATTATACACCTTATACCATTCATCCTGGTGGTACTAAGATGTATAAGGGCCTCAAGGCACATTTTTGGTGGTCCGGAATGAAGCGGGACATTGGAAGATTTGTGGCTCACTGTTTAACTTGCCAACAAGTGAAAGCAGAGCACCGGGTTCCTGGTGGCAAGTTACAAAGTCTTCCAATTCCCGAGTGGAAGTGGGACCACATCACCATGGACTTTGTTACAGGGCTGCCGAGAGCGCAGAGTGGAGCCGACGCGATTTGGGTTATTGTAGATAGACTCACCAAGTCTGCACACTTCTTGCCTGTTCAGATGACTTGGTCATTGGAGCGTCTGGCACAGTTATATTTGGACGAGATAGTGAGGCTGCACGGTGTACCGGCGTCGATTGTTTCAGATTGGGATCCGAGGTTTGTGTCACGATTCTGGAGGAGTTTACAGTCAGCTTTGGGGACCCAGCTCAGTTTCAGCACTGCTTTCCACCCACAGACTGATGGCCAGTCTGAGCGCACTATACAGACCCTCGAGGATATGCTGAGAGCGTGCGTTATGGATTTTGGAGGGGGGTGGTACCGACACTTATCTTTGGTTGAGTTTGCGTACAACAACAGCTATCAGACGAGCATTTAGATGGCTCCGTTTGAGGCGTTGTATGGACGCAAGTGTCGGTCACCCTTGTATTGGAGTGACGTGGGTGAGAGGAGGACTTTGGGACCAGATCTTCTTTTGGAGGCTGAGGAGAAAGTCAGAGTTGTTCGTCGACACCTTAAGGTAGCCCAGAGTCGTCAGAGGAGTTATGCTGACACTCGTCGGCGAGACCTAGAGTTTCAGATTGGTGACCATGTATTCTTGAAGGTCTCGCCTTCGAAAGGGGTCCGGAGATTTGGAGTGCGTGGGAAGCTTAGTCCCCGTTTTGTTGGACCCTTTGAGGTACTTGAGAGGGTAGGCCCTGTGGCTTATAGAGTTGCTCTTCCTCCATGCTTGGCTGGTGTACACGATTTTTTTCATGTCTCAGCCCTGAGGAGATATGTCTTTGATCCGTCGCATGTGGTTGACTTCACTCCCTTGGTGATCGGTGAGGACCTGGTTTATGAGGAGCGCCCGTTGCGGATTCTTGATCGTGAGGTGAGGGAATTGCGCAACCGAGCCATCCCGTATGTGAAGATCTTATGGAGCAATCACGAAGAGCGAGAGGCTACTTGGGAGCTAGAGACAGAGATGAGATCTGCCTACCCTTTTTTGTTTGAGACTACTGGTTGAGGTACGCCTGTTCTACCTTACTTTGTTTCGAGGACGAAACTTCCTTTTAGTGGGGGAGGATGTAGTGGCCCTGATTCCCATGCAACGTTCTTCCGATGAATCCATTGTTGGAGCACCTAGTGTTGGTGTATTTGGCCCATGGTGCATCAATGGGATGCCACAGATGGACCCTTTGAGATATTTTAGCTGTGTTGGCCTTCGGCTGGGTTTGCCGAAATTTCGGAAAAGAATTAGGCCCAACAGAGGTCGGAAATGGATTCAGCACGGAAAAACGCTTGGAAACGGCTATTTGCTTGTTGGATTCTGAGTCCGGATGCCCAAAAACGGACTCCCGGAAGTTTTCAGTGGGTTTTGGTGCATGGGAGGGGCCGTAGACCGCCGGCATGCCACGTGGCGGCCTATCATTGGCCGGTTTACGGCGCGCGGTCCACAGAGCAGCGCGGCGGGGTGCACAGACCCGGCGCAGGGACACGTGGCACCGCCTGATTGGCGGGCGCAAGGCGCGCGGTCTACCGGGTGAGCGCGGCGGTGCATGGACCAAGGCGGGGACGCGTGGCAGCCTCCGGTTGGTCGGTGCACGCGGCGCGGTCCACGGAATTCCTAAGTGGAATGCGTGGACCGGGTGTAGGGGACACGTGTCGCTTTCTGATTCGCGGGCGCACTGTGCGCGGTGCACGGGGCCTGGGCTGGCGCCTCGGGGCGCGTGCGCACGTCGGGGCCATGCCGCGCGTCCGGCGGGGCCGCCGACCGGCTGGCGGGTCAACCGGGTGGCCACATGTCACCGCCTGATTGGCGGGCGCCAACCGCCTTCCTGTGCGGGGGCGGGCCACGTGGCAGCCTGGGAGTGGCCCGAACAGCTGTTTGCTGTTCGGCGGGCCACGTGGCGGCACCAGGAGGTTTCGGGCGTGAACAGTGTTGGGCCGGCCACGCACAGCAACCACAGAACGGCAACACCCGCCAAGACTCTGCAAAACAAAGAGGAGAAAGGACAAAAGGGGGAAAACCCCCAACGGGCGTGAGAACTACGCAATAAGGGAGTTCTCAGTGGGTATCGCCACAAGGCCCGACGATCTGCCCACCAAGACTACTAGAGGCAAAAGATAACCGATGCAGTAAAACAGAAAGAAGAAGCTGGAAACACTCTACAGCTACCATGCCTCTATCCAAATGCTCAAATGGGGAAACTCTGATGAAGATATGCAACACTCGCACACGAGGTGCTCAATTGACCCAATCGAGCTGACTGCCACATCGGGTCCAGTCAAACCTGCGCCCACCTACAACCACCTCCCGCTGACGGGCAGGAATTACGTAGGGCGTCCAAACGGACTAACTCGCTATTGAGTAGTGGCTCATGCAGGCTATAGTCATAATCCATGCTCTCTCTCTCAGAACGGATAGACTCAAGATGCTCAACCTCTCACACAATGGTCAAAGAACTCACAACGACCACGGGACCACCGTCAAACCCCGAACGGTTCCCAACAATACAAGCACTGGTCTAAACAAAGCTACTAGACTCCACTCGGTCCCCCAGGCACGAGTGTAACAAAAAGTATCTACCTGAATAAACCCAATCGATAGACCAGTAATCACTGGTACTGCCTGCTCTGCTGTCGAACTCAAGAACCCTGCCTGGTGCCCGGCGCTCACACCGTGGAAAGCCTACTCCGGAGTGGCACTCGAGGGGAGCGACCCAAACGAGTAAAGTATCACTGTATCAAGCATCACTGTATCGAGTATCTCTGTAACCACTGTCTCATAATAGCAGGACTGGATCAAGACTATGATCAAAGTGGGAAACTCCGTCCACTAACAAAACCCCGATCTGATGCAATAGTACTCAAAAAGTGGGAAACACCATCCACTAGAACAAATCTGATACCCAATCTGATGCAATAGTCAACATCCGGTCAACCGCCCAAAGTCCGCGGTCACCGCAATAACCCACAACCCACAATTGGGTAAATTAATCAAGATCCGGTCAACCGCCTACTGTCCGCGGTTGCCGCAATAACCCACAATCCACAATTGGGTAAATTAATCAAGATCCGGTCAACCGCCTACTGTCCGCGGTTGCCGCAATAACCCACAATCCAATATCAAGCACACCCTGTCTCTGACCCTAAGGTCCCAGCTACACTATCCCAAACCTCTGCTCGAACCCGAGCAACATGACTCAAAAGTCTAAGTAAAAAGGAGAAAGAAAGCAATCATGGTTTCTCCTAAGTCAAATTCCAATATGTAGTGCAGCAGTAAAAGATGGCCTAACTATATGTCCATGCACATATGTCCATACAAGCATGCATTTGTCCTCAAGAAGAATAAAGAAAATAAACCTCATGCCAAAATTATCAATGACCATACCTGTCCATAATTCTCAATCCATAATGGCTCCTCAGAGTAGAACCTGCACATAACTACATAATCCTATCCCAAGGCATAAACCATCCTCATAAAAGGTTATGTGCTAATATGGCATGATAATTAATCATATAGGGTATCCTTGCCTTAGATAAGCTTTCACTAATCATCAACATGACTATTTGATTAATACCATTGTCATACTGTGAATAATTCACTTGCAATTTCCATAAAATCCTCATTGTTAAACTTACCGATCAATCCCAGCTATTGTACCATTCACCTGCATGCAATGCTAACATATGAAAATTTAGAGAACCGTCCACCGGTTCCGGGAATAAGGCACCCACCTGAAAAGCTGACTGTCCAAAGCCCAACAGCTGAAAACACCAAATAACTCTAATCCCTTGCTCCAATAAGTTCAGCACACCCGTAACACTCCTGGCACAATACAAAGTCCACTAATTACACTAGGCTCCCAAATATAGCACTTAAAACCGCATACAACCTCGAATTCTGAACTGTTAAATTATCACCTGCAGATAGTGCCCAGAAAATTCCAATAAAAATATCACAGCAATCCTTGCGTCGATAGCTTCGAAACGGTACCTTGTACGCCCAAATCGGAGTTCGGTAAGTCAAGATAAAAATTCGGCAAGGGGGTACACTCATACAAAAATCTGTATTAAAACTGTACACTGTTCACTGAGAAAACAGTAATTTTCACCTCTGATGAAATCTCAGAAAAATCCAAGAAAAATACGAGCGCGTTCCTTGCGATCTGTAGATGAAAAAGTTGTATAAGCTCGTTTCCGGCTGACGCTTGTGCGCAAAGATATGGCCAAAACACCTCGATGCTGTCCCACAAAGCCAAACAGAAAAAGGGTCACAGTGTTGCCTCGGGATCCGTGCCAAAAACTCGCAACGGGAAAGCGCGATCAATACGAAAGATGAAGCCCTACCTCTTTGGAGTCTGTCGGCACAAGAATCACAGAAAAAGGAGCTCGGGGTAGCCCAGGGGAGTCAAAACACTGTCGCTGCGCCGAAGAAGAACACTAGAAAGCAACATCGCGCCGCACCGTAAAATCCAGAACCTCGGGATGCGCGCTCCTAAAATCGTAGAACTTGGCAGGAAGATCAAGAATTAAGAGTTGAACAAGTCTTCTTCAAGGTGCTCGGGCAGATGGTGCGTGGGCTGAGAGAAAAGAGCCAAAGAAGAGGGCTCGGGCTGCCTATTTATAGGCTGAGGAAACAATTGGAAAATTCCCATTGTGTCCCAACATTCGGGCACCCGGTCCGGTCCGCCCGAATTCGGGCGCGCACAGTGCGGCCCGGCCCGCCAAGTTTCGGGCGCGCACAGTGCGGCCCGGTCCACCACACAGCTCAGTCCACTACTCCCCCGGGCCCCACTGCACCCGGTGCACCTGCGCCCGCAAATGGCGACGCGACACGTGGCCCGGCAACCCGTGCACCACGCACGTCGCGCCGTGGACCGCGCACGTCGCGGCTGACCCGGGCCGTACGGCCACCTGCCCCGCCGTACGGCCACCTGCCCCGGTCACCCACTCCACCGGTTGCGTGGACCGGGAGCACAACACCGAACCAATCACCTCACGCCACGTGTCCACCCGGTCTACCGTGCACCCGGGCCCAATTTCAGTGGACCGCGCCTGCTGAACCGGCCAACCGGAGAGCGCCACGTGGCCCGCCCCCGGTGCACGACCTCCGCGGTGGACCGCGCGCCTGCCCGCGCGCTCAGCCGCCTGCCCGCGCCATCAGCCGCCTGCCCGCGGCCGCCAAACGCCTGCCCGAGGCTGCGCCGCCGCCCGCCGACGCCGCCCGCCGCCGCCGGCCGCCGCCGGCGATCGCCGAAAATACTGTTCCGGCATGAACAGTACCCGCAAGCTCAAAAACAGTAAGTAATTAGCCCATCTTGACCGTTTTTGCGCGCTGATTCCAAATCCGGCGTCCATTTTGCCAAATTCCAATCCTATAATTTGCCGGAGGCTCCCGGAAAGGTATTTTTAATCCGAATTCCGCGCCGAGCCTAAATTTGATATCCACTCCTCGCGTAAACTGTTCTAAACATCCGATGGGGTCCCCCGATTACCTACGAGATCCATTTTAAGCCCCGAGTCCATCTCTTGTGTCCAAACTGGCGCGCGAACACCGCCGACATGCCACGTAGGCTTCCAGAAGCTGCTGGTCACACTGTAGAAGCCCTGCAAAGATCCGGGTCACCACAACCTCCCCCACTAAAAGAAAGTTTCGTCCTCGAAACTAGAGCAACTCCCAAGGAGTCTCAGAAACCAGGGGTCAAAACTCAACACCGCCGTCTCCAGCTCCCAAGTCACCTATCACTCCCCGTGATTACTCCTCAGCAACAACAACAGCAACAACCAGTACGGCATAGCCCGATTGCGCAATTCCCTCACCTCACGAGTCGGAATTCGCAACGGGCGTCCCTCGTACTCCAAACTCTCACAGACCCCAAAAAGGAACGAGTCAATCACGGGCGAGGGGTCCAAAACATGACTCTCCAGAGCTGAGACGCAGAAAAACCTCAAAAACTCCAACAAAAGGCGGGGGAAAAGGAACAAACAGCCCGAGTAACACGCTCTAAAATCACTCCCAAGAGCCAGCTCAACCAAAGCGACCCGAATCACATCCACACAAACACCTGCACAGAAAAGGGGCCCAAACAAGCAGGGGTTCACACTCGGTCGCCCTCAACACTTAACCACCTAAGTGGATTGCTCAGCCGCAGCCTCTCATCAAAAGGGATCCTCAGGGACTCAACTCAAACCCTGCACACAAGGATGGCCCCACACAGTGCCAGCTATGGAACCGTCAAACTCGACTCCAAATAGCTCTTCTGCTCCAGGCATCCGCCACCACAGTGGCTCTGTCGGGGTGATACTGGATGCTCACAAAATCCAATGGTGGCTCTACAGCCACTACGGGAGGTATCACTATAACTCACAAATCCATCTCCCACCACTGACTAGGTTAGAATCGGCGCTGGTACCAATCTCTTCACCCGGTCATCAAGCTCTGCTGGCACTATCCGGTCCAAAAACTCCTCACCCCAACAATGACCGTCGATCTCGGCCAGTCTTAAATAGCATCCACTTTGGCCGAATTTCCACCGCCGCCCCTTCGGCTAGAAGAAGTAATCTAGGAAGATATGCTCTCGAAGCTAAAACTTGCACCACAACGACATGGCAAAAAGCTTCTTCCCCACAGATCTTGTCACACCATATACAAATGCTGCACAAGCTCTAAACACTCAGGGAGGGGGGGGTAAAACCAAAATATTCCTGGAGGATGCCGCTATCAAACCGCTCAAGGCCAACTGAAACACAGAATTCCTCAATCTAGAGGCAACAGGGCATTAGTCAATCCATTGGCTTCACTGTACTCGTAATGCCCCTACTGTGTCCTGAACACCATCTAGACAATGCCCTCAGCTGAAATTCCAAATTGGCGCAGGCATCAAACAATAACTGCCGGAATATAGCTCCTTCAAAAGGTTCTAAATAATACCTGGACCTGCCTGGGCTCCAATCCCAAAGGGCTCTCACCGTCGTGTATCAACGACGTGGCACTAGGTCAAACAGACCCTCGATCCAACAGATCCCTGCACCGGTGCGATCAACTCTCCCAGCTCTTACAGATAATCCAAGTGGTGCTACTGAGGTTGGCGCGGTTTCCAGAACCACGTCAACCGCAATCAAACTCTCCCTAACAGGCGGCATAATCATCAACTCGAGTGGGCTCACACCCGGGATTTCGCAGCAATAGAAATATCCTTTGGTCCCGGCGCCACCATAAGCTCCTCTCACACAGTCGCTAAACCCTGTGTGCTCGAACAATCTCCCCATAACAAGCCTCCTTTGTCTGCCTCGCAAAAGTCACAATCAGCACCCTCTATGCACTTAACCATCCAGTGGTGTCGTGCCAACCAATCCCAAGCACTGGGTCAAAACATCGAACTGCCACCCATATCAAGAGGTTTGCTGGTATAACTCATGGTTTCAATGACACTGAACAAAACCCACAAGCCTCCTTCACATGCATAACACCGATGGTATTCTGTACCTCTAGTGCACGTGGTAATAACTCTGCCTTTAGTCCATGCCGGAAAGCGAGGTACACTAACTCCGACTGCGGTGATGAAATCACACCTGCAACAACCCGATCCACTGCCGTGGCGCCCTCCAACCAGGCGGCACAAACTCATCCACACGATGCAAGCGGTTGTCGCTTAGTCCATCAGAAAATATCCAATCAATCACAAGGGAGAACGACCTCTGTTTCTGCTCACGCTGAGGCAACAGATACGATCCTCCGCAGACAACAAAACCACGCTACCGTTGCGCTACTCTGATATAGACACTGATACTGCCATCGGGGTCCGCCCGATCCCCAACATCTCAGAAGTCCATCATTGCAACCGTCATAAGACAAAACACCATTAATCCATGCAATTCCCTATACACTTATCCTTTCTAAGCTCACCCCTCAATCCCATATGATGCAATCAAAATATGCAAGTTATAAATCACAAAGGGTAGAATTCCCTTGGGTAAGCTTTGCATTATCCATCCACAAGGATATCCACCACCCAGGAAAGCAAAACGAAAATGCCTCTGCCTGCCGATCTGTCCTCCATCACCTAGCGCCAAGCGCCTCCCTCCAGAACTCGCCTCTAGCGGCAGATCCCCATCCAAGGAACTGCAGTGTCCAGCTCCAAACACAATGCCTACTCCGACGAGGCATCCACAGTCCAAAACCCGAACATGAGGGACCGAAAAGAAACTAAAGAGTATCCTGGTGCAATCCACTCCCAATCTCACTTATCCTATGTGCCTCGTCCCTCGAAACCTGGAGCACCAGTTCAACAACTGCATAAACTCTCTAGCACAGGGAGGCTCTCAATTGATCACTCCATCCCCCCAACCACGACTCTGCCTCCAAAGGCTCCAAGCTCAATCTTACGAGTCAGAGTGGTTCATCTGCCAAATCTGGCTCACTAAATCAAACATGCCCCACAGCTCCTCGGCTGTCAACCATCCACCCTACCTCAGTGCCTTGGCACTAAACATTGGCACGGAGGGGGCCACTCGCTCTATTGGCACTACAAAAATCCCTGCCGCTGAGGGTACTACATCCTGGTGGTCTCAGAAGAAAAGTACAGTCGGGCTGCCCACTGCTCTGACAACTGCGTCACCAAACTAGCTGCTCACTCTGCCGCTGATATGCCTCTGACAATCCTGTCATCTGGGTCCGGAGTTCTCTGACCTCAATCCGGGTATCCGGCCCAAAACCAACCGCTCAAGCTCAACTGCCATGACAGGATGCACAAAGGTCCCAAACCCAGCGTCGGGGAGACACCGCTCGCCACGACGAAACCACAAATCAGCACACAACAACGCTCGACCCAATCCAGCGAAAGTCTAGAGCATGTCACCCATTCCATAGTGTTATGTTGTCTGCAGCCAACATAACTACTTAGGAGAATAAACATGCCAATCACTCATCCCGTCCCTCGGGAGAGGTGCAAAACTCAATTAGGACTCTCGCTACAAATCACGACTCTCACGAAGTCATCCTAGGGTCCAACCACAAGCCTAGGGTTTCTAAGTCCACCATGACCTACAACCTAGGCTCTGATACCACCTAATCTGTCACGCCCCGGGGTCGAAAACTGCGACCCGGGCTCGCCAACAGATCCGCCACCTATGCCAAACCCGCATAGGCGAAGCGTCCTACCTGCAAAAAGAACTACAGCTAACAGATATCAGAGCTAAAAGATAAAACTGCTGTAGAATAAAATCAACCACTGTACAACTGAAGATAAAACAACAAGGTCCATCTCCCAAAAATGATAATCATACATTAACCTCGAGTACAAAACTCATAGCTCAACAGGGAGATATCTCAAATAAAACATCAGTGTACAAGCTCTCAATACATCATATCCTCACTACATCAGTCTCTCAAAAGAGGAAAATGAATACCAATCTACCGACTATACTGAAGATCTCCTCCAAAGGGGGTACCGCTACTCTCCAAAGATGGGTCTGGATCTAGCTCGCTACTCCCTCACCACGCACAGCAACCACAGAACGGCAACACCCGCCAA
The DNA here is from genome assembly GCA_029204045.2 of Tillandsia leiboldiana. Lineage (NCBI taxonomy): Eukaryota > Viridiplantae > Streptophyta > Magnoliopsida > Poales > Bromeliaceae > Tillandsia > Tillandsia leiboldiana. The sequence goes on from JAQNDB010000269.1 coordinate 20,461, forward strand.
GACTCTGCAAAACAAAGAGGAGAAAGGACAAAAGGGGGAAAACCCCCAACGGGCGTGAGAACTACGCAATAAGGGAGTTCTCAGTGGGTATCGCAACTAGGCCCGACGATCTGCCCACCAAGACTACTAGAGGCAAAAGATAACCGATGCAATAAAACTGAAAGAAGAAGCTGGAAACACTCTACAGCTACCATGCCTCTATCCAAATAATCAAATGGGGAAACTCTGATGAAGATATGCAACACTCGCACACGAGGTGCTCAATCGACCCAATCGAGCTGACTGCCACATCGGGTCCAGTCAACCCTGCGCCCACCTACAACCACCTCCCGCTGACGGGCAGGAATTACGTAGGGCGTCCAAACGGACTAACTCGCTATCGAGTAGTGGCTCATGTAGGCTATAGTCTAATCCATGCCCTCTCTCTCTGAACGGATAGACTCAAGATGCTCAACCTCTCACACAATGGTCAACGAACTCACAACGACCACGGGACCACCGTCAAACCCCGAACGGTTCCCAACAATACAAGCACTGGTCTAAACAAAGCTACTAGACTCCACTCGGTCCCCCAGGCACGAGTGTAACAAAAAGTATCTGCCTGAATAAACCCAATCGATAGACCAGTAATCACTGGTACTGCCTGCTCTGCTGTCGAACTCAAGAACCCTGCCTGGTGCCCGGCGCTCACACCGTGGAAAGCCTACTCCGGAGTGGCACTCGAGGGGAGCGACCCACACGAGTAAAGTATCACTGTATCAAGCATCACTGTATCGAGTATCTCTGTAACCACTGTCTCATAATAGCAGGACTGGATCAAGACTATGATCAAAGTGGGAAACTCCGTCCACTAACAAAACCCCATCTGATGCAATAGTACTCAAAAAGTGGGAAACACCATCCACTCGAACAAATCTGATACCCAATCTGATGCAATAGTCAACATCCGGTCAACCGCCCAAAGTCCGCGGTCACCGCAATAACCCACAACCCACAAATGGGTAAATTAATCAAGATCCGGTCAACCGCCTACTGTCCGCGGTTTCCGCAATAACCCACAATCCACAATTGGGTAAATTAATCAAGATCCGGTCAACCGCCTACTGTCCGCGGTTGCCGCAATAACCCACAATCCAACATCAAGCACACCCTGTCTCTGACCCTAAGGTCCCAGCTACACTATCCCAAACCTCTGCTCGAACCCGAGCAACATGACTCAAAAGTCTAAATAAAAAGGAGAAAGAAAGCAATCATGGTTTCTCCTAAGTCAAATTCCAATATGTAGTGCAGCAGTAAAAGATGGCCTAACTATATGTCCATACACATATGTCCATACAAGCATGCATTTGTCCTCAAGAAGAATAAAGAAAATAAACCTCATGCCAAAATTATCAATGACCATACCTGTCCATAATTCTCAATCCATATTGGCTCCTCAGAGTAGAACCTGCACATAACTACATAATCCTATCCCAATGCATAAACCATCCTCATAAAAGGTTATGTGCTAATACGGCATGATAATTAATCATATAGGGTATCCTTGCCTTAGATAAGCTTTCACTAATCATCAACATGACTATTTGATTAATAACATTGTCATACTGGGAATAATTCACTTGCAACTTCCATAAAATCCTCATTGTTAAACTTACCGATCAATCCCAGCTATTGTACCATTCACCTGCATGCAATGCTAACATATGAAAATTTAGAGAACCGTCCACCGGTTCCGGGAATAAGGCACCCACCTGAAAAGCTGACTGTCCAAAGCCCAACAGCTGAAAACACCAAATAACTCTAATCCCTTCCTCCAATAAGTTCAGCACACCCGTAACACTCCTGGCACAATACAAAGTCCACTAATTACACTAGGCTCCCAAATATAGCACTTAAAACCACATACAACCTCGAATTCTGAACTGTTAAATTATCACCTGCAGATAGTGCCCAGAAAATTCCAATAAAAATATCACAGCAATCCTTGCGTCGATAGCTTCGAAACGGTACCTTGCACGCCCAAATCGGAGTTCGGTAAGTCAAGATAAAAATTCGGCAAGGGGGTACACTCATACAAAAATCTGTATTAAAACTGTACACTGTTCACTGAGAAAACAGTAATTTTCACCTCTGATGAAATCTCAGAAAAATCCAAGAAAAATACGAGCGCGTTCCTTGCGATCTGTAGATGAAAAAGTTGTATAAGCTCGTTTCCGGCCGACGCTTGTGCGCAAAGATATGGCCAAAACACCTCGATGCTGTCCCACAAAGCCAAACAGAAAAAGGGTCACAGTGTTGCCTCGGGATCCGTGCCAAAAACTCACAACGGGAAAGCGCGATCAATACGAAAGATGAAGCCCTACCTCTTAGGAGTCTGTCGGCGCAAGAATCACAAAAAAAGGAGCTCGGGGTAGCCCAGGGGAGCCAAAACACTGTCGCTGCGCCGAAGAAGAACACAAGAAAGCAACATCGCGCCGCACCGTAAAATCCAGAACCTCGGGATGCGTGCTCCTAAAATCGTAGAACTTGGCAGGAAGATCAAGAATTAAGAGTTGAACAAGTCTCCTTCAAGGTGCTCGGGCAGATGGTGCGTGGGCTGAGAGAAAAGAGCCAAAGAAGAGGGCTCGGGCTGCCTATTTATAGGCTGAGGAAACAATTGGAAAAATTCCCATTGTGTCCCAACTTTCGGGCGCCCGGTCCGGTCCGCCCGAATTCGGGCGCGCACAGTGTGGCCCGGCCCGCCAAGTTTCGGGCGCGCACAGTGCGGCCCGGTCCACCACACAGCTCAGTCCACTACTCCCCCGGGCCCCACTGCACCCGGTGCACCTGCGCCCGCAAATGGCGACGCGACACGTGGCCCGGCAACCGGTGCACCACGCACGTCGCGCCGTGGACCGCGCACGTCGCGGCTGACCCGGGCCGTACGGCCACCTGCCCCGCCGTACGGCCACCTGCCCCGGTCACCCACTCCACCGGTTGCGTGGACCGGGAGCACAACACCAAACCAAACACCTCACGCCACGTGTCCACCCGGTCTACCGTGCACCCGGGCCCAATTTCAGTGGACTGCGCCCGCTGAACCGGCCAACCGGAGAGCGCCACGTGGCCCGCCCCCGGTGCACGACCTCCGCGGTGGACCGCGCGCCTGCCCGCGCGCTCAGCCGCCTGCCCGCGCCCTCAGCAGCCTGCCCGCGGCCACCAAACGCCTGCCCGAGGCTGCGCCGCCGCCCGCCGACGCTGCCCGCCGCCGCCGGCCGCCGCCGGCGATCGCCGAAAATACTGTTCCGGCATGAACAGTACCCGCAAGCTCAAAAACAGTAAGTAATTAGCCCATCTTGACCGTTTTCGCGCGCTGATTCCAAATCCGGCATCCATTTTGCCAAATTCCAATCCTATAATTTACCGGAGGCTCCCGGAAAGGTATTTTTAATCCGAATTCCGCGCCGAGCCTAAATTTGATATCCACTCCTCGCGTAAACTGTTCTAAACATCCGATGGGGTCCCCCGATTACCTACGAGATCCATTTTAAGCCCCGAGTCCATCTCTTGTGTCCAAACTGGCGCGCGAACACCGCCGACATGCCACGTAGGCTTCCAGAAGCTGCTGGTCACACTGTAGAAGCCCTGCAAAGATCCGGGTCCCCACAGTAGTTGAAGGAGCTTAAGGCTCAGTTACAAGACTTGCTGGACAAGGGTTTCATTAGACCCAGCGTATCCCCTTGGGGAGCCCCGATCTTATTTGTGAAGAACGACGGGTCACTTCGGCTATGTGTGGATTATCGGGAGCTCAACAAATTGACGATCAAGAACCAATATCCATTGCCGCGAATCGACGATTTGTTCTACCAATTGCAAGGTTCCCGAGTATTTTCGAAAATCGGCCTTCAATCGAGATACCACCAATTAAAGATTAAGCCGGAGGATGTGCACAAAACGGCTTTTAGAATGCAGTATGGACACTACGAATTCACTGAATGTCGTTCTGGTTGACTAATGCCCCGGCGGCATTCATGGATTTAATGAACCGCATTTTTCAGCCTTTCCTTGACCGATTTGTCGTCGTCTTCGTTGACAGGCATTTTAGTCTACTCTCGAAGTGATGACGAGCACGAGGATCACCTACGACAGGTTTTACAAGTGCTTCGGGAGCAGGGCCTGTTCGCGAAGTTGAAGAAATGTGAATGTTGGCTCCGGGAAGTGGCATTCTTAGGGCATGTGATTTCTGAGGCAGGGGTGTCTGTGGACCCCAAGAAAATTGAAGCAGTGAAGGATTGGCCCGACCAACCAATGTCACCGAAGTTCGAAGCTTTGTCGGACTTGCTGGCTATTATAGGCGGTTTGTGGAAGGGTTTTCCAAAATTACCATTCCACTCACCGACCTTACAAGAAAAGGGGCCAAGTTCATTTGGAGCGATGCTTGTGAAAGAAGCTTCCAGCTGCTCAAGGACAAGTTGACATCGGCTCCAATCCTTGCCTTAACCGTTGCGGGGAAAGAGTTCGTGTTTTATAGTGATGCTTCGGGGAGTGGGTTAGGGTGTGCAGTTATGCAGGACCGGAGGGTTATAGCCTATGCCTCCCGACAGCTGAAGAATTATGAAAAGAATTACCCCGCCCACGACCTCGAGCTTGCCGCAGTAATTTTTGCAATGAAGCTATGGCGGCATTACCTCTACGGGGAACATTGTGAGATTTACACGGATCACAAAAGCCTCAAGTATTTGTTCACTCAGAAGGAATTAAACCTGAGGCAGCGTCGATGGTTGGAAGTCCTAAAAGACTATGATGTTAGCATCTTGTACCACCCGGAGAAAGCAAATGTGGTAGCCGACGCGCTAAGCAGGAAATCCGTGGAGAATATCGCCATGGCCATTCCCGACCAATACCCATTGCAATCTGAAATGCGACGGTTCGGCTTGGAGGTTGTGGCTCCCGGTGCACCCGCGAAGCTTATGACGCTCACTGTGCAACCCACCTTGTTGGAAAGAATTAAAGAAAAGCAAGCGATGGATGAGAAGCTCCAAAAGGTGAGGTCTGATGTTGAGGGTGGCGATGCCAAGGATTTTAGTGTGGATTCTGTAGGAATCTTGAGGTTTCGGGGTCGGGTGTGTGTGCCTAATGACGAGGACATTCGTGAGATGATTCTTCAAGAGGGACACCGATCACCGTATACTATTCACCACGGCGGCACTAAAATGTATAAGGACTTGAGGGCACAGTTCCGGTGGCCGGGCATGAAGAAAGATATTGGACACTTCGTGGCTAGATGCTTAGTGTGCCAACAAGTCAAGGCCGAACATAGACTTCCAGCGGGTAAACTTCAAAGTCTGCCGATTCCCGTGTGGAAATGGGAGAACATCGCTATGGATTTTATCATGGGCTTGCCTCGATCTCAAGCGGGCCGCGACGCGATTTGGATGGTGGTGGATAGGTTGACCAAGGCGGCTCATTTCCTGCCTGTCCACACCACCTTGTCTAGGGACAAATTGGCGCAGTTGTATATTGATGAGATTATGCGCCTTCATGGAGTTCCTATTTCTATGGTGTCGAATCGAGACCCCCGATTCGTGTCACAATTTTGGAAGAGCTTCCACGAGACTTTGTGGACACGCCTGGATTTCACTACAGCGTATCACCCTTTGAGCGATGGTCAATCTGAGAGGACCAATCAAATCCTCGAAGATAAGCTCAGGGCGTGTGTCCTGGATTATGGCTCAGGGTGGCAACGGTATTTACCCATGGCAGAGTTCACCTACAATAACAGCTACCAGGCCAGCATTGGGATGGCGCCTTTCGAGGCGTTATATGGCAGGAAGTGCCGGTCTCCATTACATTGGAGCGAGGTCGGTGAGAGGTCATCACTGGGTCCTGATGTATTGCAAGAAGCTGAGGAAAAGGTGCAAATTGTGCGTCAACGTGTAGTGACGGTGCAAAGTCGGCAAAAGTGCTATGTAGACAAAAGGCGGCGCAACCTAGAATTTAAGGTCGGGGATCATGTATTTTTGAAGGCGTCACCCACAAAGGGTGTAGTGCGATTTGGGATGCAGGGAAAGTTAAACCTTCGCTTTCTTGGACCTTATGAAGTATTGGAGCGGGTTGGCTCAGTGGCCTATAAAGTAGCTTTGCCCCCAGACTTGGCAGAAATTCATGATGTATTCCATGTGTCACAGCTCCGCCAATATGTCCATGACCCAAGGCACATAATCAACTACACACCGCTTGATCTACGGGAGGATATGAGCTATGATGAGTTCCCGTATAAGATTGTAGATCGGCGTGAAAGAAGGCTAAGGAACCGCCCCATCCCCAATATGAAAGTGCTTTGGACGAGGCACAGCGAAGAAGAGGCCACGTGGGAGCCTGAGGCCGTGATGCGGGAGCACTACCCTCGCCTATTCGAGGAATAATTCATAAGGTATGTGGGTTTTGGTTTCGCGGACGAAACTCCTAAAGGAGGGGAGAATGTAGTGCACCGATTTCCGCAAAATAGCAAAACTCGGTAAAAATACTTGTAACACATTTCAAATGTAATTACAAGTGGGTTGGAAGCATTTCGAATCGACGCAAAAGCCGTTGAGTCGAAAAGTGAGTTATAGTTGAGAGTTTGAAGCTTCAAATTGCAAAGCTTAAATCCTCGATTGCCGAATTCGCAAAATGGCGAAATGCGGCGAAAACACTTGGAACATATTTTTAATATGATTACAGTCGAGTTCGGTGCGTTTCAGACCGACGCGAAGAGCATCGGGTCGAAAAGTGAGTTGAAGCCCAAGGACTTGGCAAAATTCAGGAATCCTGAATTCTGTTATCGACAAGCTTTTTCGGAGCCCTGTTTCGAAGATTTAGAGTACAAAAAATTTAAAAGAAATTGTGGGGTGTCTCAGAAATGTTTGCTGATTAAAACGGGTGAAGTGCCGAGGTGAGAGATTGAAAGAAAATAGGAGAACGAAGCAAAGCAAAATGCTTCAAGAATTCTGAAACTGTAGTTTTTGCTGTTGTAGTTTATCGCGAAGTTTTTTTCGGAGTCCTGTTTCGAAGACTTACAGTAGTCAAAAAATTTTAAAAACACCGTGGAGTGTCTCAGAAAAGTTTTCTGATTAAAAGGGGTGAAGTGCCGAGGTGAGAGATTGAAAGAAAATAGGAGAACGAAGCGAAACAAAATGCTTCAAGAATTCTAAAACTGCAGTATTTGCTAATGCAGTTTATCGCGAAGATTTTTCGGAGCCCTGTTTCGAAGACTTAGAATAGTCAAAAAATTTAAAAGAAACCATCGAGAGTTTAAGAAAAATTTGTAGAATAAAGGGGGGTAAGAAAATTTCTGTTTTGATTTTCCAGTTGACGGCAAAACGCAGTGAAAGAGGGATATCTGAATTTGCTCACTGCAGGAGCAAAACTGCAGGAAATGGGAGCGATTTGGGAAATTCTTTTCTAAGTTGGGGCAAATATGTAATTTCACCCTCCCCCTCCTGTTGGGTTATATGTAATAAGGATCTAAATAGGGGAAAAAACACCTAGAGGGGGGTGAATAGGTGTAAACGTATAAACACTCAAAAATCGTTGCGATAAAAACCCAATGCGGAAATAAAAATAATACGCAAGATTTTTACGTGGAAAACTCCATCACCGGAGTAAAAAACCACGGGACCGATAACACGGCAGAAATCCACTAGAATTAAAACACGTACAAGGTGATTTACCGTACACACTTACGACTCAACCTTTTCCATACGCTCCTAGAGGATCTTCTCCGCTCGCTCCGCGACGCTTCTCGAATCCACGATCTACGCCCAACGCCGAATCCACGGCGTCCAACGTCGAATCCACGACGTCCGACCGAATCCACGGTCTTCACCCAATAGCACCCTTCGAATCCACGAACGTGCCTCGCTCCGAATCCACGAGAGCGGTTGAACCTTGAATCCACAAGGACACGCGAATCCACGCGCCGATTTTTTGGGGTAAATCGTTGTTTTTGGGTGGTGATGATCCGCCGAATACTTAGATCAAAGATAGATCGGAAATACCATCTAAGTATTCATTAGTTTGATTCAACTCAAGATGTGAGTATGAAAACCTAGAATCAAACTAATCAATATAGATGAAGAAACATAGAGTGTTCTCTAATGATTTCCTTTCTTCTCTATATGTGGATCTAGAGCCGTAAAAGATGATATATGAAAATGACGGCTATTTTCCTTTTTTTCGGCTTGCCCTAGGAAATGAATCATAGGGTCTATTTATAGGTTAGAAACCCTAGGAAGGAGATAAGAATCAAAAACCTAACATTTCTGGAAATTTTACGGACGACGATCCGGATCGGATTAGCTGTGATCCGGATCGTCGTAACGAGTCAGGTAATTCCAGAAAAACGAAGGTTCGGGATCTGGATCGAAGTGCTTGATCCGGATCGTTCATACAGTTCACCAAACATCAACGTTCGGGATCCGGATTGCGAAGCCTGATCCGGATCGTTCAAGGAAGATGGTAAACTCAGTGTTCGGGATCCGGATCAAGAGAGGCTACGATCCGGATTGAACTGGTGTATGAACAAACCACCTTCGGGATCCGGATCGAACAACCTGATCCGGATCCTGAACATGTCCCAAGTCTAGTTTTTGATTTTTATGCAATGAAAGATTCTTCCAAGTGTTTCTACACTACAAGAAGTATTCGGATCACACAAAATCTTAGGTTAAACATACCTGATCCTTTTGAATTCTTCTTTCTTGAGATTGAGTTAAATGATCCAACTTTCTTCACCTTCAATCTTCAAGACTTGAGACTTTCACGAAACTACGCCAACTCAAATTCCATAACAATCTCCCCCTTTGGCGGTTTCGTGACAAAACACAGATCCACTAAAAAAAATTCAAAAAGATATTTTTGTTGCTATCACCATACAACAAAAATTTACAATGGAGATCCGAAAATTTAAAAACATGAGATAAACTCCTAAAACAGACTCTAGACTTAGACATCTGTACTCTCTGCACAAAGAAATCATTCTTGACAAAAAGAGATCGTTAGATACCTCAAGAATATTTAGCATTCAAAACCTAGTACAGAGATAGAGTTTATCTGATCATCATGACATTTGAGAAATCAGATATGTAAGAGAATCATAGTCAAAAACCAACATATCTTCTATGCAATCAAAAACCAAATGTCATGTTAGTGAACATCAACTTGTTAGTCATATTACATGCCCAAATAGTTAGTCGAATAGTTAGTCGAGACATGCAAACAATCACAAGATAAAAACCAAAGTTGAAGTTGAAGTGATACTTACCTTGATGTATACAAAATCTTCATCAGCATTGTTCATCATTGTACCTTGATGCAGTCATCATTGTTCATCATTGTACCTTGATGTATACAAGATCACAATTTTCACAATATCATTGTTCAAGTTCTCTAAACTCTCTCCCCCTTTTTGTCACAAACAAAGCCAAAATTACTAAAAAATTGAAAAATTGAAGGAGAGTTAAAAAATATCAACGAAAATGTTCCGAAATTTAAGAACTAGAACTAAAAGTAAGTCCTAAAAACTGAAAAACCTACACAAAAAGATTAAAAATCTGCAAAAGAATAAAAAGAAGGAATCAGTCATCAGATTCGGAGTCTTCAGAGCTCGTGCAGCCCATCTTTGAGAACATCTTTTTCACCATCTTGTTCATAGAATTGATCTTCTTAGTTATGGTAATGTGAGCTGCCGTGATGAGCTCGAGCTCATTGGAGATTCTCGTCTGTGCCTTCGAGATCTGTTCCTGCTCAACAGATAATCGTTGTTGTTCTTTGTAGATGGATGAGACTGATGCTTCATCCGCAGGTGTGGGTGCTGGTTGTGATGGTGACGCGGAAGTGCCGCTACTAGGTTTCGTTCCGCACGTTGGGACTGGAGTGACATGGGGCAATTTGTGAAGTGACTTCACAACGGTGGACTCATCGATCATACCCAAACATTGATGATAAGTCGGTGAGGTAATGTCAAACTGAAATTTCTTCAAAATCCTCATTATAATCAGTGGAAATGGAATTCTTTCTGTGGGATGAGGGTGCTCAACATATCTTGTCATTCTATTCCAAATAATGTATGGAATGTTGATATTCAATCCCATTGCCTCAGACGGATGTCCTAAGAGATACAAAAATAGCATTCGATCCCATCTCAAGACTTTCGTCTGCAAATTTGGAAGGATATTGTAACAAGTGATGAAGTTTAGAAATCGGTACTCAAGACAAAGTTCCTTGGATCTGATCGATTTCTCCGTTGATTGCGTTCCTTCCAAACAAATTCCCTTTATAACCATTTGCCACACAGTGTTCGTCAATACATTTCCCTTCAAGTAATTAACTCCTGTCTTGTTGGCAGGCATTCCCAAAACCTCGCCAATCAATTGTGGAGTAATTTTGAATCTTGTGCCTTGGATGTTCGTGTAAAATTCCATTGGACCGTTTTCAATTTCACGAAGGTGCCGTGCATTTGTATAGAAGGCCCTTACAAGATGCAGACAGTATCCAAGCACTTCTGGAAATCGACAAACTTGAATAAGGTTTGCTTGTTCAATCAGAACGCCAAACTCAGGAGAGTGATCTCGTAGAGCCTCAATATTGACATGCCTCTCACCAATGCATTCACGATTCTCAAATGCCCTTAGGCGATCCGCATTAACGAACACTTGTTCCTCACGAGGTGGTGAATCCGGAATAATCGGTTCGTTAGACATGAAACCACGTGCTCGTCCAAACCGTCGAGCGAGTCGTTTCCTTTTCACCGAGATTGTTGGTGCAGTCATAGGTGCTTTACCTTTGTCCATGGGTGCTTTTTCTTTCGATGCATCGGACGCTTTTCCTTATGAACCATCAGACGCCTTTTGTTCAGGCAATGTGTCATCATCATCTGTCAATTCAGTCCAATCTACCTCGTGACAATCTACTTCTGTATCGCTGATCACATGAAACTCACCCTTTTGTTGTGTTTTCTTAGCTCTTTTTAACTTGTTTGTGGCCCGAGTGTGCACCATGGTGACCAATAAAAGAATGATCCATGAGAATCCCATTGATCCAAGTGCTTTAAGAAGATTAAAATCCTGTGAGGAACAACTCAAGAACACATGAGAAAATTGTTAATTTTCAAAGATTTGAAAAATTGTACCCAAACAATCATAATCATGTAGAGAGACTAAGAATCAAATTAGTTTTGCAAAAGGACTTTTAAAAATAGATCGATTGCATGATTTTCGAAAATCCTTATTATATGCCCTAAAACCGAAATTTTAGAAATCGAAGCCTAAAAATCCGTTAATCAGGAGAGTACCTAGCATATAATCAAAACTAATCTACCCAGAGTTCTTATTTCAAAAGAAATTTGATCAAAAACCATCCACAAACAAAGTCGATCCAAGAAATTCACACGTTTGAGGAGGAATAGAGAAAAAACGGTGAAAAATCGAGATTTTGATCAATAAAACTTACTTGGAGTTGAAGAACTTGAGTTTGAAAGCTTCCAAGAAGGATGAAATCTAGAGAGAAAGGCTCTGGAAACTTTGGAACAAAAGATTGGAGTAAAAGAAATCAAAACCCTTTTGTTCTTTATAAAACCCTAGCCGCGATCCGGATCATCCCATGCTTGCGATCCGGATCGGCTACCCGCAGTGAGAAACTGCGTTCGGGATCCGGATCGGCAGATACAATCCGGATCGTCAGCCCGCAGAAGAATTCCTGCGTTCGGGATCCGGATCATCTTGCCCGATCCGGATCGGCTCCAACTTTTTCTTTAGAAAATTTCAGAGAAATTCAAGAAAAACTAGAAAAAGATTGTAAACACAAATGTGTATCAACTTTAAACAAAAATCATCGTTTCATACAACAAGAATTAGATTATGCCAAATCTATCAATAATATCCAAAAATGAAACGATAATTTACAAGAATTAAATCCCTTAAAGTTGAACACCTTCAATTACATCTAACATGATCTTATGAGTAATGCCTTTATCAAATCATCAATTCAGTAAAGAAAATGAAATACAAAGATCAATAGATGTTTGAAATCCCAAATATAATAGATAATGTGTCTAGACAATCTGTTGAAGAGAGTGGCTCTTTGAGCATCTTTCTTTAAAAACCCACCTTATACCAACCTTGAAATTTGACGGAGTCAAGTATTTCAACATGCATTATACTTAATCAAAATTTGAACAACCATGCTTGGTATACATGTGGTAGCTGCACACAATACTCGGACGACCGAGGTGGTAGCTCTTTCCTCCATGTGGTGGTAGTTTTCACACTCCTCATTGGGATGTAACTCTTTCCACATCTTTTGAGCATTTTACTTTTTCTATGACTCCCCCTCAATTGGCTATCAATTATTTAAGATATAAAGTATTCAACCAAATATTGATCTCGATTTCATACTCGACTAAGCAGTCAAATAAGATAATGACTATACCAAGAGATCATTGAGAGAGAGAAATTGACTTTGATCACTTAGAAGATGATTTAATTAACATAAATGATCATTGCAACAGTGAAATATTATGATGGCAAAAGCATAATAAATTTCTAAATGTGCGAAAAGATGCAATTAAAGTCAATTATGATCTATGCTCAATTAATGTCCTATGTACAAACATAGATAATGAACAAAAACAAAACAAATACAAAACCTATCCTAAGCAAAGGTTTCAAAAAGAAGTTTATTTCAAGGAAAGCATTCCAATTGTTTTTCGTAAATGAATAAAACGTTTTTGATCCAAAGGTTTTGTTAAAAAGTCAGCCAATTGATCCTCAGTTGAAATATATGAAAGTTGAAGAGTATTTGATTCAACTAGCTCTCTAAGAAAATGATATCTAAGTTCAATATGTTTTGTTCTAGAGTGCAACACAGGGTTTTTAGAAATGTTAATTGCACTTGTGTTGTCACAAAGAATTGTTACCGAAGATGCTGAAATGCGGAAGTCGCTCAATACGCTTTTCATCCAAATGAGTTGAGTTGAGCAACTTCCAGCTGAAATGTATTCCGCTTCGGCAGTCGAGAGTGCTATGCAGTTCTGCTTTTTACTGTGCCATGCAACAAGGCAATGGCCAAGATAGAAGCATGCACCACTCGTGCTTTTCCGATCATCCACTGATCCTGCCCAATCGGCATCTGAGTATCCAACAATATCCAAACTTGTTCCCATAGGATACCAAATTCCGAAATTAATTGATCCTTTGATATACCGGATGATCCTTTTCACCGCTTTCAGGTGAACCTCCTTTGGTGCAGATTGATATCTCGCGCAGATCCCAACACTAAAGGATATATCCGGGCGACTAGCCGTGAGGTAAAGTAGACTTCCAATCATACTTCTATACAGTTTCTCGTCTACATTCTCACTATGTGATTCACTTCCAAGTCCCTTGTGGCTAGTTCCCATTGGAGTCGGAAAATCTTTACAATTTTCTAGATCAAACTTTTTGACCAACTCCATTGCATACTTGGATTGACTCAAGTGAATACCTTCATCATTTTGTTTAATTTGCAATCCAAGGAAATAAGTCAATTCGCCCATCATGGACATCTCAAATTCGCTTTCCATGGTCTCCGCGAATTTAGAAGCATCATTATCTCTTGTTGCGCCAAATACAATGTCATCGACATAGATTTGTGCTACAATGAAATTGCTTTGATAATGCTTCACAAAGAGAGTCCTATCAGCTCCCCCTCGAGTATAGCCCTTCTCCAAAAGGTGCTTTGTTAACCTTTCGTACCATGCTCGCGGTGCTTGTTTCAGACCGTAAAGAGCCTTTTTCAAACGAAAAAAATGGTTAGGTTGTTTATGATCTACAAAACCTTTCGGTTGAGCCACATAAACTTCCTAATTTAAAAACCCATTTAGAAAAGCGCTCTTAACGTCCATTTGAAATAATTTGATTTTAAAATGACAAGCAATAGCAAATAGTATACGAATGGATTCGAGTCTAGCTACAGGGGCGAATGTTTCGTCAAAGTCTATACCTTCTACTTGAGAGTAGCCTTGAGCAACTAATCGTGCCTTGTTCCTGATGATAGTACCATCCTCATTTTTCTTGTTCTTGAAGATCCATTTGGTACCTATCACATTGTGTTGCTTTGGAGGCTTCGTTAATTCCCAGACTTTGTTTCGCTCAAATTGATGGAGCTCTTCCTGCATTGCTTTAATCCAGTAGTCATCCTGAAGAGCTTCATCTATGTTCTTTGGTTCGATTAAAGATACGTAGCAAGCGAATCCACAAACCAACTGCCTCCGAGTTCTGACTCCTTCTTGTGGATCTCCAATAATATTCGATTCCGGATGATCCTTGGAGATTCGTAACGTTTGTTGAAACGGAGTACTCAGAGATATATGAGATGATTCCTGCACATTAGATAAACTTGAAGAACCATTAGATGCATCATTAATATTGGAAGTATTATTATGAGAAGATGCAACAGCAGGAGTATCATCATCTAGAGAAATATCGAGGGTAGATTTTTCAGATGCAAAGTGAAAAGCTTCATCTACTTTAACATTTATGGATTCTACGATCGTCTTAGATTCAATGTTAAATACTCGATATGCTCTGCTATTCGTAGAATAACCCAAAAAGATCCCTTCATCACTTCGAGAGTCGAACTTTCCAAGATTTTCACGGTCACGTAAAATGTAACATCGACTCCCGAAGACACGAAAGTATTTGATATCCGGTTTTCTACTAAACCACAGCTCATATGGTGTATTTAAAGTTCCTGGGCGCAAGTAAACTCTATTAATGACATAGACAGCGGTGTTCACGGCTTCAGCCCAAAAATGTAGCGGTAAATTCCGGCTATGAAGCATCACACGCGCCATCTCTTGAACAACCCTGTTCTTGCGCTCGACAACACCATTCTGTTGAGGTGTATAGGGTGCAGAGAATTCATGCTTAATACCGTTTGAAGTACAAAAGTCAATGAATTTTGAATTAATGAATTCTCCACCTCTATCACTTCTAACACGAATGATCTTTTCATTCTTTTCAATCATAATACGAAGGCAAATCTCGTGAAAAGAATCAAAAGTATCAGCTTTCTCTTTTAAAAATGCTACCCAAGAAAACCTAGAAAAATCATCAACCAATAAAAGAATGTACCATTTACCTCCCAAAGATGGTTGACGGGTCGGCCAAAAGAAAAAGAAGAAAAGAAAATAGTCTACATAAACTACACAAGATTTAATCGTAGAACGATTAAAGACAAGGAGGGGTTTCACCTTTGCATACCCAAACCTTTTGAGTTTTGGAGTATGTTGGCAATGGTTGAGAAGTTTTCCTTGATGAAGACGTCTTGCAAGATTGGTCTTTTTCTTTTGTCATCGTCTTGTTTGAAGTACTACCAATGTCCTTTTCTTTAGGAAAATCCTTCTTTGAATTCCATGGAGTGAACTTATTGGTAGCAGTTGCAAGATGTGGTTGATTTGATCTTTGAGCTCCAATCTTGCAATTTCTTTCAATGTGCCCTGCAAAATTACAACGAAAACATACCTTTGTGCTTGACGATTCAGAAGAGGATGAAGTAGGCTTGTTGTCGTTGGTTGTCATGATTTCCGGTGTCGGAGGAGGAGATACCGACTGAGGCACAAAGACTGTCCCAACCGAACTAAAATTGTCTTCAGTTCGATTGTATCCGAGGCCGGACTTGTTTGTTTGACCAAGACCAAGAAGTTTATCCAACTTACTCCTTCCAAAAGAAAATTGCTGTAAGTCATCCTTGAGTTGGCAAATGGTCTCTGTCATTTCCAATTTTTCCCGTCGGGCCTCGCCGTAGAGCTTCAAGAAATAGTTCGCTTTGTTCACCATATCTATATAGTTCTTCTCGAGTTGCTCATTGGACTCTTGAAGGGAAACATTTGCCTTTATCAGATTATCCCTTTCCACTTCAAGATCGGTCGAGAGAGAAGTTACCCTTTTTACTTCTTCTTCGAGATCCTGCAATCTCCCTCTCAACCCCTTGTTTTGCTTAGCCGGTTTCTTTAAATCCCGTAAAGATCTGTGATAGGCTAGAGCAAAATCTTCACCTTCCGAATCATCCGATTCGTTGTCCGTTGCATTCTTTTCAACAGTGGAGTTGGACAACGACTCGGATGTACTTGCCATAAAGCACATGAAGGGTGAAGATACGGACGCGTGGAATGCCGTGGAGCTCTTTTCTTCATCACTTGAAGACGACTCATTTGACGTTGAGTTGTCATTCCAAGTGACGACCTGCATCGCCTTCTTCTTTGCTGGATACTTGTTGGGACACTCCGTTGCAATGTGGCCATAGCCTCGACATTTGAAGCATTGTAGTTGTCCCTCTGAACTTTTCTTATCCTTTGAGAAGTTTTCTTGCTTTCTTGACTTGTAACTTGAAGTACCCTTGCCTTTTATCGACTTTCCGAAGGATGGAGATTTACTTGAATTACCCCTTCGAAAATTGTGGCGAAACTTCCTTGTCAAGAGAGCGAGCTGCTTCTCAAATTCCTCCATAGAAAGGTTCTCGTCATCGTCTGAGGAGGATGTATCCGCGTCTTCTTCCTTAGTTGTTTTCAACGCATAACCTGAAGACTTAGAAGTGGATGCCTTTCCAGAAGAATTGTTAGTAGTAAATGTCATTTCATAAGTTTGTAATGAACCAACTAATTCTTCTACACGTATTTCGTCCGGGTGTTTAATAGTTTCAATGGCAGTAACCTTTGGGCGAAATCGTTCAGGAAGAGTTCTTAAGATCTTTCTTACAATCTTAAATTATGGAATCTTCTCTCCCAGATTAGCACATGAGTTTACGATGTCTTGCAATCGTGTATAGTAGTCCGTGAAAGATTCATTTTCTGCCATTAAGATAGAGTCAAACTTGCTCGTAAGCATTTGCAGTTTCTGAATCTTCACGAGGTTAGTTCCCTCATGTGTAACCTGAAGAACATCCCAAATTTCTTTCGCAGTCTCACATGCCGAGACGCGAGAGAATTTAGTTTGAGATAAGGCATTAAAAATAGCATTAATTCCCTTGCCATTGTAAGAAGATGAATCTAACTCTTCCTTGGTCCATTTCGACCTAGGTTTTAAGGTGCGAACATCACCAATAGATTCAATTGGATTAGACCATCCTAATTCAATTGATTGCCACACCCGTTCGTCGATGGAAATTAAAAAGGCTTTCATCCGTACTTTCCAGTACGCATAATTTGTTCCATCGAAGAACGGGGGTCGATTGATGTTTCCACCTTCAACCATTGTTTACAACCCTATTCCCTCTCTGATACCACTTGTTGGGTTATATGTAATAAGGATCTAAATAGGGGAAAAAACACCTAGAGGGGGGTGAATAGGTGTAAACGTATAAACACTCAAAAATCGTTGCGATAAAAACCCAATGCGGAAATAAAAATAATACGCAAGATTTTTACGTGGAAAACTCCATCACCGGAGTAAAAAACCACGGGACCGATAACACGGCAGAAATCCAATAGAATTAAAACACGTACAAGGTGATTTACCGTACACACTTACGACTCAACCTTTTCCATACGCTCCTAGAGGATCTTCTCCGCTCGCTCCGCGACGCTTCTCGAATCCACGATCTGCGCCCAACGCCGAATCCACGGTGTCCAACGTCGAATCCACGACGTCCGACCGAATCCACGGTCTTCACCCAATAGCACCCTTCGAATCCACGAACGTGCCTCGCTCCGAATCCACGAGAGCGGTTGAACCTTGAATCCACAAGGACACGCGAATCCACGCGCCGATTTTTTGGGGTAAATCGTTGTTTTTGGGTGGTGATGATCCGCCAAATACTTAGATCAAAGATAGATCGGAAATACCATCTAAGTATTCATTAGTTTGATTCAACTCAAGATGTGAGTATGAAAACCTAGAATCAAACTAATCAATATAGATGAAGAAACATACAGTGTTCTCTAATGATTTCCTTTCTTCTCTATATGTGGATCTAGAGCCGTAAAAGATGATACATGAAAATGACGGCTATTTTCCTTTTTTTTGGCTTGCCCTAGGAAATGAATCATAGGGTCTATTTATAGGTTAGAAACCCTAGGAAGGAGATAAGAATCAAAAACCTAACATTTCTGGAAATTTTACGGACGGCGATCCGGATCGGATTAGCTGTGATCCGGATCGTCGTAACGAGTCAGGTAATTCCAGAAAAATTAAGGTTCGGGATCCGGATCGAAGTGCTTGATCCGGATCGTTCATACAGTTCACCAAACATCAACGTTCGGGATCCGGATTGCGAAGCCTGATCCAGATCGTTCAAGGAAGATGGTAAACTCAGTGTTCGGGATCCGGATCAAGAGAGGCTACGATCCGGATTGAACTGGTGTATGAACAAACCACCTTCGGGATCCGGATCGAACAACCTGATCCGGATCCTGAACATGTCCCAAGTCCAGTTTTTGATTTTTATGCAATGAAAGATTCTTCCAAGTGTTTCTACACTACAAGAAGTATTCGGATCACACAAAATCTTAGGTTAAACATACCTGATCCTTTTGAATTCTTCTTTCTTGAGATTGAGTTAAATGATCCAACTTTCTTCACCTTCAATCTTCAAGACTTGAGACTTCCACGAAACTACGCCAACTCAAATTCCGTAACACCTCCAACCACCACCCTGTAGAGACATTAAATTTTCACTCTCTATCTCTCCCTCTTTTCTCTGTTGGACCAGAAAGAAGAGAAAAAGAAGAAGAAGAAGGAGAAGAAGAAAGAAGAAAGAAGAAGAAGGAGAAGAAGATCTGTCTCTCCCTCTCCCTCTATGTGACAGGAAAGGTGCTCTACTCTCCCGCTTTCTCCTCTTTCTTGCACAGGAAAAGAAATCAAAAAAAAAAAAAAAAAAAAAAAAAGAGGATTGGGCTGCGGCATTGCTGCTGCCAGCAGCAGCAATGCCAGCTGCTGCAGCAGCAGCGCTGGCAGCCAACTGCGCAAGCAACTGGCTCAGCCTCATTGCTGCTGCTGCTGCTGCAGCTACAAGCAGCAGCAGCTGCGTTGGCTGCGGGGCAGGAGGGGTCAGCTGCTACCTTGGGCAGCAGCTGCACCTTGCAGCTGTGCTCTTGGCAGCTGCACAGGAGATGGGGGTGTGGGCTGCTGCCTTGGGCAGCAGCTGCACTTAGCTGCTGCACGTGGCAGTAGGCAGCTGCAGTTAGCAGCTGCAGCCACTAATTGCATCTGCAGCTGGGCAGCAGTAGTGTTTGCTGCTTGGCTGCTACAATTCAGCAGCAACCCTTGACAAAAAAAAAAAAAAAAGAAAAAAGAAAAAAAGAGAGAGAAAAAAAGAAGAGAAGAGTAGAAGAAGAGAAAATTTGAGAAAAAATTTAAGAAGAAAAGTTTCTCCTTTTCTCTTCACCAATAAGCGAAATCGTCGATAGTTGGAGAATTACGCAAATTGAGCTTTTCCTCCAAATTTTTGGGCATTTTGCCATATGTTCAAGAGATCAAAATTTCTCTTGTGCGAACGTGACAAGAATAGGATTCTCTTTTCGATTCCCTTCAAATTGATCCAAAAATAGAGTCAATTAAGGAATTCTCCCTTTTATGTTTTAAAAAGGGTTTTAGTTTTATAATTTTTATGGAGTTAGTGAATCATGGAAAGTAATTGCTTCATGATTTTCCTTTAATTTTAGGAAAACCTTGGAGACCAAAAGAGCAGATTTTTGTCTCTTTCAAGAACGAAGAAAAACATCGAGGTGGGGGATTCTAACGAACGAGGGTGACCTCTCCCCTTTGTCTTTTGCTTTCTAACCAGAAGCATGTTAATAGAGTTAGGGTTTGTAGGAAGTATGAACAAGTGCATGTGCGTATTCTTGAGCTAAGAAACATGGAAATGCTTTATTGCATGAGTAGAGGAGTAAAAAGTATAAAGTTATGTTGATGGCATACTACATGTTAGTATGAAAAAATTAATGTTGCATGATTGATATATGACATAGGAGAAACCAAGATTAAGGTTATGAGTGGCATTGTGAAGACCCGAAATTCCTATTTATGGAGCACTGTTGCATCTACAGCTTTTGGAGGCCTATGCATCGCGTCGGCGGGGTTTGTGCACAATTTGGACACCAGTGGGGGACTTCGGGCTTAAATGGATCACGTGGGTGATCAAATGGCCCCGTCGAATGCTTAGAACTGGTTTTGCGCGCAATGGATATTAAAATTGGGCTCAGCGCGAAGTTTGGACAAAAGACACCTTTCCGGATGCCTTCGGCAATTTTTAGAGTTGGAATTTGGCAAATCGGACTTCGGATTTGGATTCAGCGCGCGAAAACGATTAAAATGGACTATTCACTTGTATTTTTCGGAGCCCGGATGACGCGCGCAATTTTTTAGGCATCTTGGTACTGTTCCGGCGCCGGCGGGCAGCGGCGGCAGCGGCGGAGCGCGGCGCGGGCAGGTGCGCGGTCCACCGCGGAGGCGTGCACCGGTCGCGGGCCACGTGGCGGATCCCGGTTGGCTGGCGCAGGGGGCGCGGTCCACGGGAAAAGGCGCGGTGTACGGTGGACCGGAGGGTGACACGTGGCGGCGTGTGGTTGGTGCGGTGCAGCACGCTCGGTCCACGGATCTGGCTGGGGAGCGCCTCGGGAAGCGTGCGTGCAGAGGCACAGGCGGCGGGCGCAGAGCGCACATGGGCGCGTTGACGCGCTGTTCCCGCGCGTGGGCGGCCACGTGTCGGCGTCTGGGGGGCGCCACGTGTCGCGTTGTGAGCGGCGGGCATTACTGTCGCCTATTTGGCGAGCGACGTGGAGGCCCAGGGAACTTCCGGGCTGCTACAGTGCGCGCCCAGGGAACTTTCGGGCTGCTACAGTGCGCGCCCGAAAATTCCCTGTGCCCGGAAATTAGGACACATTCGGTATTTTGTGATTTGTTTCCTGGAGCCTATAAAAGCGACCCGAGCTTCTTTCTTCCCCCTTTTTTCGGCATTTCCGAGCCTCCTCTCGCCATGGCACCTTCAGCAAAGTTGATCCCCGAGCTATGCTACATCCATATGCAAAGTTTTGAGATTTTTGGTGGCACGCTTATCGAGGTTTCCATTTTTACGGCGCGATGCGACGCTCGTCCATTTGGGTTCCCCTTCGTCGCGTTTCGGTGCGCGAGCCCCCCGGCCTACTCCGACCACCTTTTCGAGCGATTTCTTCGCCGTTGGATCCGTGACGGACAGATCTACGATCTAGGTACTTTCGGTTTTCCCTCATTTTGCGCTTTTCGAGGTGTTTATTCGAGCTTACTGTGACCCCATTTCTGTGATGGAGATTTGGACAGCGGCATGGTCTTTCGGCGATATCTCCGCAACTGGGCATCGTATGGCGACTTGCTTATACACTTTTTTCAACTACTCGACGCAAGGAATATCACAGTATTTTTCTTGGATTTTTCTGAGTTTTTCCCGAAGGTATATGTTCTTCCCCTTATCTGTAAATGGAATTACAGTTATGTTGCTGTGTGGTTTTGCGTACCTGTACTGTGGAATTTGTAACTCGGCCTACGGGGCTCGGAATTGGATGTGCAGGTACTCGTTTCGAAGGTATCGACGCGAGGATTGCTGTGATATTTTTATTGGATTTTTCTGGGCAATTTCGGCAGGTGAAATAAGCATATCTTTGGGACTGATTTTCTGTGTGTTTGTGCGTGGTTAATTTTGGGAATGAAAGTGTAATGTTGGACCTTATTGTTGTACCCAGGGGTGTTTACATGTGTTGCTGGACCCGATGGATCTCTAGACTTTGATTTCGGGGTACTTTTAGCTGTTTGGAGCCAAGGCTTGCGCGACATGTACCGAGGGTGTAATTTTGGCAGATTTTGGACTGTGAGCAGTCTACACTCTTCACCGACTCCAGGTTTGCCTTGGTTTAAGCGCTTCAGGTGGGTAAACTTAGTAATTGCAACTGTTAGAGGGAATGGCAGGGTTTATATGCATGTTATGCCTTATGGGAGGTGTAATAGTGGATATTCATGTATGGTTAAGATGAGCTTACCTATGGGAATGTCACCCTCTATGATTGATAGCATGCCTAATTTAATGTGCAACCGATATGAGCAAGAGGTAAGCATGGAAACGGCCTAGATCATGTGGATTGATGTTTACCTGATAATTGTACATGCTTGTTGAGCTAGAGACTTAGCATGCTATAGACAGATTATATTTATCCCACACTAGATGATATAGAGATCATACATGTTTATTCAGTGGCCTATTTATGCGAGATTGGTATATCATAGTGGGAATATTGTAGTATGCTTTGCTACCATATGTTTTACTCTCTTTTATTGTTTCCAAGGACAAAAGCATGCTTGATTGGACTTGTAGTTAGGCCATCTTTTACTGCTGCACTACTTATTGGAACTTGACTTAGGAGAAACCATGCTTTTCCTTTCTCCTTCTTGTTAGTCAGGTGGTCAGTGTTGCTCGGGTTCGAGCAGGGGTCTGGGTAGTGTAGTCGGGACTTCGTGTTTGGGACAGGTTGGATTAGTTGTGGGGCTTTGCGGCAACCGCGGATATTGGGCGGTTGACCGGATGCTTATCTATGCACCAGATTTGGGTATCAGTTTTCTCTTGTGGATGGAGTTTCCCACTTATCGTTTAGTTGCATCCGATTGAGATCGGGCCTTTACTTTAGTGGATGAGTTTTCCCACTTTGATCAGAGTCGTGATCCAGTCCTGCTATATAGAGATACTTGTGAGATATTGATTACAGAGATACTTTACTCGTGTGGGTCGCTCCCCTCGAGTGCCACTCCGGAGTAGGCTTTTGACCGTGACGGGCCGGTCAGTTGGTGAGTTGCGAGTAATGACAAAGTTGGTGAGTTGTGAGTGATGACAGAGTTGGTGAGTTGTGAGTGATGACAGAGCAGGCAGTACCGGGTTTTATACCGGTTCATTTGATTGGGTTTATTTCGGTCAGATACTTTTATTGTTGCACTCGTGCCAGGGGGACCGAGTGGAGTCTAGTAGCCGTGTTTAGACCAGTGCTAGTGTTGTTGGGAACCGTCTGGGGATCGACGGTTGTCCCAAGGTCATTATGGGTTGTTGACCGTTGTGCGAGAGGCTTGGTGATCTTGAGTTTATCCGTTTTGAGAGGGAGCGTGGATTTTGACTATAGCCTGCATGAGCCACTATTCGATAGCGAGTTAGTCCGTTTGGACGCCCTACGTAATTCCTGCCCGTCATCGGGTGGTGGTCGTAGGTGGGGCGCAGGTTTGACTGGACCAGATGTGGCAGTCAGCTCGATTGGGTCGATTGTGCACTTCATGTGCTAGTGGTTGCATACCATTATTTGGTTCTCCCCTTTTGGGCATTTAGATAGAGGCAGGGTAGCTGTTGGGAGTCCCCAGCTTTCGTATTTCAGTCCTTACGGCTTTGGTTATTTTATGTCTCTTGAGGACTTGGTGGGCAGACCATCGTGTCTGGCGGTGGTACCCACTGAGAACTCCCTTTTTGGTGTAGTTCTCACACCCTTTGGGGGTTTTCCCCCTCCTTTTTCCTTCCTCTCCTTCGTTTTGCAGAGTCTTAGCGGGTGTGGCTGATTCTGCGGTTGTTGATCGAGGTGAGGGAGTCGCGAGCTAGATCCCTACCCGTCGTTGGGGAGTAGCGGTACCCCTACAGAGGAGATCTTCAGTAGTTTAGCTGTTTTGTTTTCCTCTCTTGAGAGACTGATGTAGTGAGGATATATTATGTATTGAGAGACTGTACACTGATGTATTTATTGGAGATACCTCCCGGTTGGGTTCTGAGCTTGTATTCGAGGATATTGTATTATTATTATTTTCGGGAGGCAGGCACTGTTGTATTATTTCCAGTTGTACAGTGATTGATTTTAGTTATACAGCAGATTTTTTTATTTATAGCTCTGATATCTGTTTAGCTATAGTACTTTTCTTGCAGGTAGGATGCTTCGCCTATGCGGGTTGGGCATAGGTGGCGGACCTGTTGGCGAGCCCGGGTCGCAGTTTCGACCCCGGGGCGTGACAGATTAGAGTGGTATCAGAGCCTAGGTTGTAGGTCATGGAGGACTTAGAAACCCTAGGCTTATGGTTTGACCCTTGGTTGACTTCGTGAGAGTCGTGATTTTTAGCGAGAGTCCTGATTGAGTTTTATACCTCTCCCAAGGGACGGGAAGAGAGATTGGCATGTTTATTCTCCTAAGTGATTATGTTGGCTGCAGACAACATAATGCTGTGGAACGGGTGACATGCTTTAGACTTTCGCTGGATTGGGTCGAGCGCTGTTTTGTGTTGTTTTGTGGTTTCGTCGTGGCGAGCGGTGTCTCCCCGACGCTGGGTTTTGACCCGTGTGCATCCTGTCATAGCAGTTGAGCTTGAGCAGTTGGTTTTGGACCGGATACCCGGATTGAGGTCAGAGAACTCCGGACCCATATGACAGGATTGTCAGAGGCTTATCAGCAACAGAGTGAGCAGCTGGTCTTGGTGACACAGTTGTCGGAGCACTGAGTAGCCCCCTCTGTGCCAATGTTTAGTGTCGAGGCACCGAGGCAGGGTGGATAATTGACAGTAGAGGAGCTGTGGGACATGATCGATCTATTGAGCCAGATTTGGCAGATGAACCACCCCGACTCGTAAGATTGAGTTTGGAGCCTTTGGAGGCAGAGTCGTGGTTGGTGGTGATGGAGTGATTAATTGAGAGCCTCCCTGTGCTAGAGAGTGTATGCAGTTGTTGAACTGCGCACTCCAGGTTTCGAGGGACGAGGCGCATAGGATATGTGAGACTGGGAGTGGCTTGCGCCAGGATACCTTTCAGCTTAGTTGGTCCCTCTGTTATGGATTATTGACGCCTCAATGGAGTAGGCATTGTATATGGAGCTTGGCGCTGCAGTTCCTTTGGATAGGGATCTACCGCTAGAGGCGAGTTCGGGATATTGGCGCTTGGCGCCGGGTGATGGAGGACAGATCGGCCGGCAGAAGCATTTCTGATTTCTTTTTCCAGGATAACGAGTTCCCGAGATGCCGGAGATCGGGTGGACCCCGATGGCAGCATCAGTATATTTTTGGAGTGGCGCAGCGGTAGCGTGGATTTGTTATCTGCGGAGGACCTTATTCGTCGCCGCAATGTGATCAGAGACAGAGGTCGTGCTTCCTTGTGGATAGTCCTGATTTTCAGGCAGATTGAGCGACAACCACTTGCTTTGAGCGGATGAATCTGTGCCGCCCGGTTGGAGGGCGCCACGGTAGTGGATCGAGTGTCGCAGGTGGGATTTCACCACAGCAGTCGGAGTTAGAGCTTGTTTCATTCTTGTCTGACAAAAGGCAGATTTGTTACCACGTGCACTAGAGGTACAGGTTCCTATTGTTGTTGTGCATGTGGAGGAGGTTTTGGATCATGTCCAGTGCGGCTGAGACCGCGAGTTACCGGCAGAATTATTGGAAATTGTAGCAATTCGGTGTCTCGACCCTGTGTTTGAGATTGATTGGCACAGTGCCATAGAATGTTTGACTGCGGCGAGAGAGGACGTTGATCTTCGGCAAGGCGGACAAGAGGAGGCTTGCTTGCTGAGATTGTTAGAGCACACAGGTTTTAGCGACAGTGTGAGAGGTGCTTACGGCGGCACCGGGACTCAGGGATATCCTTGTTGCTCATGAGATCCCGGGTGTGATTTCACCTGAGCTGTTGATAATGCCGCCGGTTAGGGAGATAGAGATTGCGTTGGGCGTGGTTCGGGGAACCGCGCCACCCTCGACAGCACCTCATCGGATATCGCCTGTAGAGCTGAGAGAGCTGATGGCGCAGTTGCAGGATCTGATGGATCGAGGGGTCTGTTTGACCTGGTGCCACGCCGTTGGTATACGGCGGTGATGCCACGCCGTTGGTATACGGTGGTGATGCCACGTTGTTGATACACGACTGTGAGGCTCCTTTTATGGTTCGAGTGTAGACAAGTCCGGGTGGTATCTAGGACCTTTTGATGGAGTTATACTCCGGCTGTTAGTGTATGATGCGAGTACCTACTTGGAATTAGACAGCCGGGGACTTCGCCTAGATGGCGTTCAGGACACGGTAGGGGCATTATGAGTTTATAGCGAGGCCCAATGGAATGACGAATGCCCTGTTGACTTCAATGTCTGAGGAATGGTTTTTTCACAGTTGTACTTGGGCGGATTGGGAGTGGGGTTTTTCGAGGATATTTTGATTTACTCCCAGAGCGATTTAGAGCACGAGGAGCACTTGTGGAGGTGCTACCATTCCTGTGTGGATGAAGCTGTATGCCAAGTTATTGAGGTACAAGTTTTAGCTCCAAGTGCATGCCTTCTTGAGTCACCTTATTCTGGCCATTGGAGTGGCGGTGGAATCCGACCAAATGGATGTTATTCAAGGTTGGCTGAGACCAACATTTATCCTTGAGGTAAGGAGCTTCTTAGACTTGGCGGTGCCGGGAGAGCATGGCCAATGGATAATGTGACTGATACTAGCGCCAATGTTTCCAGTGTTGGGAGATGGAATTGTGTGTTTTAGTGATGCCTCCCATTGTGGCTGTAGAGTTACCGTGGGTTTATCTTCGGTCCACACTTCATTAGTCCAACCCTATGAGTATTGTGGCAGGATGAACCGCTGTTCTGCAGGCAGCTTGGATTCCACAGTTGAGCCTTTCAGTACGTCTTTTATTTCCAGCTTTGATTGATATACCTGGGCGTAGGCCATGCCTGCTTGGCTATCAGTTTTGATTACTCAGCATCTTGAGTGGGAATTACGCGGATTGTCGTTGCTGGTTCGGATTTTTGACCGCGAGTTTGGGCATCAGCATTGTGATCGCCTTTTTAGCCAGTTTTCAGTCCCGTTCACTGACGGTTTGGTCCCCGTCAGGGCGTCCTTTATTAGTTGAGAGATCGACTTCGACCTGTGGGTCCGTTGGGGTTATGTTGGCATGTTGAGTGACCAACCGTGGCTTGAGATTGTGTCTCTTGAGGATACCTTTTGAGGGTAGCCCGCAGTTGAGTAGCCCACTCGGGTGATTTTGGATCGGGAAGTAACCGAGTGAAGACCCCAGCTTATTGGATGAATGTGTGGGTATGCTTCGGGTCGCCTTGTTGAGATGGGCACCAGGGTGTGGTTGGGTGTGTGTTGCACTGGTGGTTATTTTGTTTCCCCCAGCTTTTGATGGAGCCCCTATATTGTTTCACGTCTCAGCTCAGGAGTGATGTGTTTTTGGATCCCTCGCTCGTGATTGACTTGCCCCTTCGAGATCTGTGATTGTTGGAGTACGAGGGACGCCCGTTGCGATTTCTGGCTCGAGAGGTGAGAGAATTGCATATCGGGCCATGCCGTACTTGTTGTTGTTGTTGTTGGGGAGTAATCACGGGGAGTGAGTGATGTTTCGGGAGCTGGAGGCGTTATTGATGGATACCTACCCGTGGTATTCGTGACTCTTGGTGGATTTGAGCTAGTTTCGAGGACGAAACTTTCTTTTAGTGGGGGAGGATGTGAAGACCCGAAATTCCTATTTATGGAGCACTGTTGCATCTACAGCTTCTGGAGGCCTATGCGTCGCGTCGGCGGGGTTTGTGCACAATTTGGACACCAGTGGGGGACTTCGGGCTTAAATGGATCACGTGGGTGATCAAATGGCCCCGTCGAATGCTTAGAAGTGGTTTTGCGCGCAATGGATATTAAAATTGTGCTCAGCGCGAAGTTTGGACAAAAGAACACCTTTCCGGATGCCTTCGGCAATTTTTAGAGTTGGAATTTGGCAAATTGGACTTCGGATTTGGATTCAGCGCGCGAAAACGATTAAAATGGACTATTCACTTGTATTTTTCGGAGCCCGGATGACGCGCGCAATTTTCGAGGCATCTTGGTACTGTTCCGGCGGCGGCGGCGGCGGGCAGCGGCGGCAGCGGCGGAGCGCGGCGCGGGCAGCCGCGGGCAGGTGCGCGGTCCACCGCGGAGGCATGCACCGGTCGCGGGCCACGTGGCGGATCCCGGTTGGCCGGCGCAGGGGGCACGGTCCACGGGAAAAGGCGCGGTGTACGGTGGACCGGAGGGTGACACGTGGCGGCGTGTGGTTGGTGCGGTGCAGTACGCTCGGTCCACGGATCTGGCTGGGAAGCGCCACGGGAAGCGTGCGTGCAGAGGCGCAGGCGGCGGGCGCAGAGCGCACGTGGGCGCCTTGACGCGCTGTTCCCGGGCGTGGGCGGCCACGTGTCGGCGTCTGGGGGGCGCCACGTGTCGCGTTGTGAGCGGCGGGCATTGCTGTCGCCTGTTTGGCGGGCGACGTGGAGGCCCAGGGAACTTCCGGGCTGCTACAGTGCGCGCCCATGGAACTTTCGGGCTGCTACAGTGCGTGCCCGAAAATTCCCTGCGCCCGAAAATTAGGACACATTCGGTATTTTGTGATTTGTTTCCTGGAGCCTATAAAAGCGACCCGAGCTTCTTTCTTCCCCCTTTTTTCGGCATTTCCGAGCCTCCTCTCGCCATGGCACCTTCAGCAAAGTTGATCCCCGAGCTATTCTGCATCCGTCTGCAAAGTTTTGAGATTTTTGGTGGCACGCTTATCGAGGTTTCCATTTTTACGGCGCGGCGCGACGCTCGTCCATTTGGGTTCCCCTTCGTCCCGTTTCGGTGCGCGAGCTCCCCCGGCCTACTCCGACCACCTTTTCGAGCGATTTCTTCGCCGCTGGATCCGCGACGGACAGATCTACGATCTAGGTATTTTCGGTTTTCCCTAATTTCGCTCTTTTCGTGGTGTTTGTTCGAGCTTACTGTGACCCCATTTCTGTGATGGAGATTTGGATAGCGGCATGGTCTTTCGGCGATATCTCCGCAACCGGGCATCGTATGGCGATGTGCTTGTACACCTTTTTCATCTAGTCGATGCGAGGAATATCACAGTATTTTTCTTGGATTTTTCTGAGTTTTTCCCGAAGGTATATGTTCTTCCCCTTATCTGTAAATAGAATTACAGTTATGTTGCTGTGTGGTTTTGCGCGCCTGTACTGTGGAATTTGTAAATCGGCCTACGGGGCTAGGAATTGGACGTCCAGGAACTCGTTTCGAAGGTATCGATGCGAGGATTGCTGTGATATTTTTATTGGATTTTTCTGGGCACTTTCGGCAGGTGAAATAAGCATATCTTTGGGACTGATTTTCTGTGTGTTTGTGCGTGGTTAATTTTGGGAATGAAAGTGTAATGTTGGACCTTATTGTTGTACCCAGGGGTGTTTACATGTGTTGCTGGACCCGATGGATCTCTAGACTTTGATTTCGGGGTACTTTTAGCTGTTTGGAGCCAAGGCTTGCGCGACATGTACCGAGGGTCTAATTTTGGCAGATTTTGGACTGTGAGCGTCTACACTCTTCACCGACTCCAGGTATGCCTTGG
This sequence comes from Tillandsia leiboldiana, assembly GCA_029204045.2. Taxonomy (NCBI): domain Eukaryota; kingdom Viridiplantae; phylum Streptophyta; class Magnoliopsida; order Poales; family Bromeliaceae; genus Tillandsia; species Tillandsia leiboldiana. The sequence continues at coordinate 49,817 of JAQNDB010000269.1, forward strand.
TTTAAGCACTTCAGGTGGGTAAACTTAGTAATTGCGACTGTTAGAGGGAATGGCAGGGTTTATATGCATGTTATGTCTTATGGGAGGTGTAATAGTGGATGTTAATGTATGGTTAAGATGAGCTTACCTATGGGAATGCCACCCTCTTTGAATTATAGCATGCCTAATTTAATGTGCAACCGATATGAGCAAGAGGTAAGCATGGAAATGGCCTAGATCATGTGGATTGATGTTTACCTGATAATTGTACATGCCTGTTGAACTAGAGACTTAGCATGCCATAGACAGATTATATTTATTCCACACTAGATGATATAGAGATCATACATGTTTATTCAGTGGCCTATTTATGCGAGATTGGTATATCATAGTGGGAATATTGTAGTATGCTTTGCTACCATATGTTTTACTCTCTTTTATTGTTTCCAAGGACAAAAGCATGCATGATTGGACTTGTAGTTAGGCCATCTTTTGTTGGGTCGTATATAATACGGATCTAAATAGGGGAAGAAACACCTAGAGGGGGGTGAATAGGTGTAAACGTATAAACACTCCAAAAATCGTTGCGATAAAACCCAATGCGGAAAATAAAATAACACGCAAGATTTTTACGTGGAAAACTCCATCACCGGAGTAAAAAACCACGGGACCGATAACACGGCAGAAATCCACTAGAATTAAAACACGTACAAGGTGATTTACCGTACACACTTACGACTCAACCTTTTTCATACGCTCCTAGAGGATCTTCTCCGCTCGCTCCAGACGCTTCTCGAATCCACGATCTGCGCCCAACGCCGAATCCACGGCGTCCAACGTCGAATCCACGACGTCCGACCGAATCCACGGTCTTCACCCAATAGCACCGTTCGAATCCACGAACGTGCCTCGCTCCGAATCCACGAGAGCGATTGAACCTTGAATCCACAAGGACACGCGAATCCACGCGCCGATTTTTGGGGTAAATCGTTGTTTTTGGGTGGTGATGATCCGCCGAATACTTAGATCAAAGATAGATCGGAAATACCATCTAAGTATTCATTAGTTTGATTCAACTCAAGATTTGAGTATGAAAACCTAGAATCAAACTAATCAATATAGATGAAGAAACATAGAGTATTCTCTAATGATTTCCTTTCTTCTCTATATGTGGATCTATAGCCGTATAAGATGATACAAGAAAATGACGGCTATGTGGATTCCCCCTAGAAAAAGAGTCATAGGGTGTATTTATAGGTTAGAAACCCTAGGAAGGAGATAAGAATCAAAAACCAACCATTTCTGGAATTTTACGGACGGCGATCCGGATCGTGATAACTAGGATCCGGATCGTCACAACGAAACAGCCAATTCCAGAAAAACGAAGGTTCGGGATCCGGATCATGTGACTACGATCCGGATCGTTCATACAGTTCACCAAACATCAACGTTCGGGATCCGGATTGCGAAGCAAGATCCGGATCGTTCAAGGTAGATGGTAAACTCAACGTTCGGGATCCGGATCAAGAGACTACGATCCGGATTGCGACGATGTATGAACGAACCACCTTCGGGATCCGGATCGAACAACCTGATCCGGATCCTGAACATGTCCCAAGTCCAGTTTTTGCTTTTTATGCAATGAAAGATTCTTCCAAGTGTTTCTACACTACAAGAAGTATTCGGATCACACAAATTCTTTAGTTAAACATACCTGATCCTTCTGAATTCTTCTTTCTTGAGATTGAGTTAAATGATTCAACTTTTCTTCACCTTCAATCTTCAGGACTTGAAACTTTCACGAAACTACGCCAACACAAATTCCGTAACAATCTCCCCCTTTGGCGGTTTCGTGACAAAACATAGATCCACTAAAGAAAATTCAAAAAGATATTTTTGTTGCTATCACCATACAACAAAAATTTACAATGGAGATCCAAAATACAATACATGAGTTAAACTCCTAAAACAGACTCTAGACTTAGACATCTGTACTCTCTGCAAAAAGAAATCATTCTTGACAAAAGAAATCGTTAGATACCTCAAGAATTTTGTACTATTCAAAAACCACAAACAGAGATGAAGTTTAATCTCATTTAACTTACCATGACATTTATATTCAGATATGTAAACTGATCATAGTTAAAGAAACACCAACATATCTTCTTTGCACGTAAAAACCAAATGTCATGAACATGTTTGTGACAAACTAATATATATATAGATATGTAACTGATCAGAGTTAAGAACCAACATATCTTCTATGCAATCAAAAACCAAGTGTCACAAACTTGTTAGTGAACATCAACTTGTTAGTTATATTACATGCCCAAATAGTTAGCAAATAGTTAGTCGAGGCATGCATTCATACAGCTGAAAAACCTCAAGTTGAAGTTGAGATCATACTTACCTTGATGTATACAAAATCTTCATCATCAAGATTTTCACAATCAATTGTTCAAGTTCCCTTACCTTGTTCAAGTTCCCTTACCTTGATGTTCATTCACATCATTCACATCATCATCATTGTTCAAAGTTCTCAACAACTCTCTCCCCCTTTTTGTCACAAAATTAGCCAAAAACACAAAAATTTAAGGAGAGTTAAAGATTTCAAAAATTGTTCCAAAAAATAAGAACTAGAACTAAAAGTAAGTCCTAAAAACTGCGCCATTCCATTCCAAGGACTTCGCCAATTAGCTGCGGAGTGATTTTAAGTTTCATCCCTTGGATATTTGTATAGAAATGCATTGATCCATTTTCATCTTCTCGAAGATGTCTTGCATTCGTGTAAAAAGTTCTTACACGATACAAACAATACCCAAGTAGTTCGGGGAATCGGCAGACTTGGATGAGATTAGCTTGCTCAATCAAGGTTCCAAACTCAGGTGAGTGATTTCGGAGAGCTTCAATGTTGACATGACGTTCACCGATGCATTCACGACGTTCAAACGCTCGAAGGCGATCCATGCTGACGAACACTCCTTCCACGCGAGGCGGGGAGTCAGGAACTATCGGTGTGTTAAAATCAGCGTCTCGTCGTAGTCCAAAACGTCTAGTTACTCGTTTCCTTTTCATAGAGATGGTTGGTTTAGTCATAGGCGCTTTTCCTTTGTCCATGGGTGCTTTTCCTTTCGAAACATCGGACGCCTTTTGTTCAGGCAATGATTCATCATCATCTGTCAATGCAGTCCAATCTATCTCGTGACAATCCACCTCTGTATCACTGACCACGACAAATTCACCTTTTTGTTGTGTTTTCTTAGCTCTCTTTAATTTGTTTGTGGCCCGAGTGTGCACTATTGTGACCAACAAAAGAATGATCCATGAGAATCCCATTGATCCAAGTGCTTTGAGAAGATTTAAATCCTGTGAAGACCAACTCAAGAACACAAAAATTCTTAGTTTTCAAAAATTGAAAAATTATATCCAAAGAATCATTATCATGTAGCGAGACTAAGAATCAAATTAGTTTTGCAAAAGGACTTTTAAAGATAGATCAATTGCATGAATTTCGAAAATCCTTATTATATGCCCTAAAACTGAAATTTTAGAAATCGAAGCCTAAAAATCCGTTAGTCAGGAGAAAACCTAGCATATAATCAAAACTAAACAAACCAGAGTTCTTATTTCAAAAGAAATTTGATCAAAAACCATCCACAAACAAAGTTGATCCAAGAAATTCGTGCGTTTGAGGAGGAAAAACCGAGATTTTGATCAATAAAACTTACTTGGAATTGAAGAACTTTGAGTTTGAAAGCTTCCAAGGAGGATGAAATTTAGAGAGAAGCGCTCTGGAAACTTTTGAACAAAAGATTGGAGTAAAAGAAATCAAAACCCTTTTGTTCTTTATAAAAACCTAGCCGCGATCCGGATCAGTTCACAACTGCGATCCGGATCGGCAACCCGCAGTGAGGAAAACTGCGTTCGGGATCCGGATCGGCAGATGCAATCCGGATCGTCAGCCCGCAGAAGAATTTCTGCGTTCGGGATCCGGATCATCTACCCCGATCCGGATCGGCCCCCAACTCTTTCTTTAGAAAATCTCAGAGAAATTCAGGAAAAAACCAGAAAAAGATTGTAAGCACAAATGTGTATCAACTTTAAACAAAAATCATCGTTTCATACAACAAGAATTAGATTATGCCAAATCTATCAATAATATCCAAAAATGAAACGAAATTTACAAAAAATTAAATCCCTTAAAGTTGAACACCTTCAATCACATCTAACTTGATCTTATGAGTAATGCCTTTATCAAATCATCAATTCGGTAAAGAAAATGAAATACAAAGATCAATAGATGTTTGAAATCCCAAATATGGTAGATAATATTTCTAGACAATCTGTTGAAGAGAGTGGCTCTTTGAGCATCTTTCTTTAAAATCCCACCTTATACCAACCTTGAAATTTGACAGAGTCAAGTATTTCAATATGCATTTTACTTAATCAAAAATTTGAACAACCATGCTTGGTATACATGTGGTAGCTGCACACAATACTCGGACGACCGAGGTGGTAGCTCTTTCCTCCATGTGGTGGTAGTTTTCACACTCCTCATTGGGATGTAACTCTTTCCACATCTTTTGAGCATTTTACATTATCTTTGACTCCCCCTCAATTGGCTATCAATTATTTAAGATATAAAGTATTCAACCAAAAATTGATCTCGATTTCATACTCGACTAAACAGTCAAATAAGATAATGACTATACCAAGAGATCATTGAGAGAGAAATTGACTTTGATCACTTTAGAAGATGATTTAATTAACATAAATGATCATTGCAACAGTGAAATATTATGATGGCAAAAGCATAATAAATTTCTAAATGTGCGAAAAGATGCAATTAAAGTCAATTATGATCTATGCTCAATTAATGTCCTATGTACAAACATAGATAAAGAACAAAACAAAAACAATACAAAACCTATCCTAAGCAAAGATTTCAAAAAGAAGATTATTTCAAGGAAAAGCATCCCAATTGCTTTTCGTAAATGATATAAAACGTTTTTGATCCAAAGGTTTTGTTAGAAAGTCAGCTAATTGATCTTCAGTTGAAACATATGAAAGTTGAAGAGTATTTGATTCAACTAGCTCTCTAAGAAAATGATATCTAAGTTCAATATGTTTTGTTCTAGAGTGCAACACAGGGTTTTTAGAAATGTTAATTGCACTTGTGTTGTCACAAAGAATTGTTACCGAAGATGCTGAAATGCGGAAGTCACTCAATACGCTTGTCATCCAAATGAGTTGAGTTGAGCAACTTCCAGCTGAAATGTATTCCGCTTCGGCAGTCGAGAGTGCTAGCAATTCTGCTTTTTACTGTGCCATGCAACAAGGCAATGGCCAAGATAGAAGCATGCACCACTCGTGCTTTCCGATCATCCACTGATCCTGCCCAATCGGCATCTGAGTATCCAACAATGTCCAGACTTGTTCCCATAGGATACCAAATTCCGAAATTAATTGATCCTTTGATGTACCGGATGATCCGTTTCACCGCTTTCAGGTGAACCTCCTTTGGTGCTGATTGATATCTCGCGGCAAATCCCAACACTAAAGGATATATCCGTGGCGACTAGCCGTGAGGTAAAGTAGACTTCCAATCATACTTCTATACAGTTTCTCGTCTACATTCTCACTATGTGATTCACTTCCAAGTCCCTTGTGGCTAGGTTCCCCATTGGAGTTGGAAAATCTTTACAATTTTTCTAGATCAAACTTTTTGACCAACTCCGTGCATACTTGGATTGACTCAGTGAATACCTTCATCATTTTGTTTAATTTGCAATCCAAGAAAATAAGACCAGTTCGCCCATCATGGACATCTCAAATTCGCTTTCCATGGTCTCCGCGAATTTAGAAGCATCATATCTTTTGTTGCACAAATACAATGTCATCGACATAGATTTGTGCTACAATGAAATTATTTTGATACATGCTTCACAAAGAGAGTCCCTGTCAGCTCCCCCCTCGAGTATAGCCCTTCTCCAAAAGGTGCTTTGGTTAACCTTTCGTACCATGCTCGCTGTGCTGTTTCAGACCGTAAAGAGCCTTTTTCAAACGAAAAACATGGTTAGGTTGTTTATGATCTACAAAACCCTTTCGGTTGAGCTACATAAACTTCCTCATTTAAAACCCATTTAGAAATGCGCTCTTGACGTCCATTTGAAATAATTGATTTTAAAATGACAAGCAATAGCAAACAATATACGAATGGACCGAGTCTAGCTACAGGGGCGAACTTTCGGTCAACGTCTATACCTCTACTTGAGAGTAGCCTTGAGCAAATAGTCGTGCCTTGTTCTGATGATCGTACCATCTTCATCTTTCTTGTTCTTGAAAGATCCATTTGGTACCTATCACATTATGTTGCTTTGGAGGCTTCGTTAATTCCCAGACTTTGTTTTCGCTCAAATTGATGGCAGCTCTTCTGCATTGCTTTAATCCAGTGTCATCCTGAAGAGCTTCATCTATTGTCTTTGGTTCGATTAAAGAATACGTAGCAAGCAAGTCCGCAAACCAACTGCCTTCGAGTTCTAACTCCTTCTTGTGGATCTCCAATGATGTTCGATTCCGGATGATCCTTGGAGATTCGTAGCGTTTGTTGAAACGGATGTACTCGGAGGTAACGAGATGATTCCTGCACATCAGATAAACTAGAAGAACCATTAGATGCATCATTAATATTGGAAGTAATATATTATGAGAAGATGCACTAGCAGGAGAATCATCATCTAGAGAGATATCGAGGGTAGATTTTTCAGATTCAAAATGAGAAGCTTCATCTACTTTAACATTTATAGATTCTACAATCGTCTTAGATTCAATGTTAAATACTCGATATGCTCTGCTATTCGTAGAATAACCCAAAACAGATCCCTCATCACTTCGAGAGTCGAACTTTCCAAGATTTTCACGGTCACGTAAGATGTAACATCGACTCCCGAAGTACGAAAGTACTTGATATCGGTTTTTCTACTAAACCACAGCTCAATGGTGTATTCCAAGGTTCCTGGGCCGCAAATACACTCTGGTTAATGACATAGACAGCGGTGTTCACAGCTTCGGCCCAAAATGTAGCGGTAATTTCCGGCTATGAAGCATCACACGCGCCATCTCTTGAACAACCTGTTTTTGCGCTCAACAACACCATTCTGCTGAGGTGTATAGGGTGCCGAGAATTCATGTTTGATTCCATTTGAAGTGCAAAAATCAATGAATTTTGAATTTATGAATTCTCCCCCCTCTATCACTTCTAACACGAATGATCTTTCATTCTTTTCAATCATAATACGATGGCAAATCTCAGGAAACGAGTCAAACGTAGTCAGCTTTCTCTTTCAAAAATGCTACCCATGAAAACCGAGAGAGAACTCATCAACCAATAAAAAGATGTACCATTTACCTCCACAAGATGGTTGACGAATCGGCCAAAAGAAAAAGAAGAAAAGAAAAGTAGTATACATAAACTACACAAGATTTAATCGAAGAACGATAAAGACAAGGAGGGGTTTCACCTTTGCATACCCAAACCTTTGAGTTTGGAGTGTTGGCAAAGGTTGAGAGTTTTCCTTGATGACGACGTCTTGTATGATTGATCTTTTTCTTTTGTCATCGTCTTGTTTGAAGTGCTACCAATGTCCTTTTCTTTTGAAAAATCCTTCTTTGAATTCCGGGAGTGAACTTATTGGTAGCAGTTGCAAGATGTGGTTGATTTGATCTTTGAGCTCCAATCTTGCAATTTCTTTCAATGTGCCCTGCAAAATTACAACGAAAACATACCTTTGTGCTTGACGATTCCGAAGAGGATGAAGTAGGTTTGTTGTCGTTGTTGTCTTGAATTCCGGTGTCGGAGGAGGAGATACCGACTGAGGCACAAAGACTGTCCCACCGAACTAAAATTGTCTTCAGTTTGATTGTACCCGAGGCCGAACTTGTTTGTTTGACCAAGACCAAGAAGTTTATCCAACTTACTCCTTCCTAAAGAAAATTGCTGTAAGTCATCCTTGAGTTGGAAATGGTCTCTGTCATTTCCAATTTTTCCTGTCGGGCCTCGCCGTAGAGCTTCAAGAAGTAGTTCGCTTTGTTCACCATATCTATATAGTTCTTCTCGAGTTGCTCATTGGACTCTTGAAGGGAAACATTTCTTTTATCAGTTTATCCCTTTCCACTTCAAGATCGGTCGAGAGAGAAGTTACCCTTTTTACTTCTTCTTCGAGATCCTGCAATCTCCCTCTCAACCCCTTGTTTTGCTTAGCCGGTTTCTTTAAATCCCGTAAAGATCTGTGATAGGCTAGAGCAAAATCTTCACCTTCCGAATCATCCGATTCGTTGTCCGTTGCATTCTTTTCAACAGTGGAGTTGGACAACGACTCAGATGTACTTGCCATAAAGCACATGAAGGGTGAAGATACGGACGCGTGGAATGCGGTGGAGCTCTTTTCTTCATCACTTGAAGACGACTCATTTGACGTTGAGTTGTCATCCCAAGTGACGACTTGCATCGCCTTCTTCTTTGCCGGATACTTGTTAGGACACTCCGTTGCAATGTGGCCGTAGCCTCGACATTTGAAGCATTGTAGTTGTCCTTCTGAACTTTTCTTATCCTTTGAGAAGTTCTCTTGCTTTCTTGACTTGTGACTTGGAGTACCCTTGCCTTTGTTCGACTTTCCGAAGGATGGAGATTTGCTTGAATTACCCCTTCGAAAGTTGCGGCGAAACTTCCTTGTCAAGAGAGCGAGCTGCTTCTCAAATTCCTCCATAGAAAGGTTCTCGTCATCGTCCGAGGAGGATGTATCCGCGTCTTCTTCCTTAGTTGTTTTCAACGCATAACCTGAAGACTTAGAAGTGGATGCTTTTCCAGAAGAATTGTTAGTATTAAAAGTCATTTCATAAGTTTGTAATGAACCAACTAATTCTTCTACACGTATTTCGTCCGGGTGTTTAATAGTTTCAATGGCAGTAACCTTTGGGCGAAATCGTTCAGGAAGAGTTCTTAAGATTTTTCTTACAATCTTAAATTCTGGAATCTTCTCTCCCAGATTAGCACATGAGTTTACGATGTCTTGCAATCGTGTATAGTAGTCCGTGAAAGATTCATTTTCTGCCATCAAGATAGAGTCAAACTTGCTCGTAAGCATTTGCAGTTTCTGAATCTTCACGAGGTTAGTTCCCTCATGTGTAACCTGGAGAACATCCCAGATTTCTTTCGCAGTCTCACATGCCGAGACGCGAGAGAATTCAGTTTGAGATAAGGCATTAAAAATAGCATTAATTCCCTTGCCATTGTAAGAAGATAACTCAAACTCTTCCTTGGTCCATTTCGACCTAGGTTTTAAGGTGTGAACATCAGAGATAAGTTCAGTTGGATTAGACCATCCTGATTCAATTGAATGCCACACCCTTTCGTCGATGGAAGATAAAAAGGCTTTCATCCGTACTTTCCAGTACGCATAATTTGTTCCATCAAAGAAAGGGGGTCGATTGATGTTTCCACCTTCAACCATTGTTCACAACCCTATTCCCGCTCTGATACCACTTGTTGGGTCGTATATAATACGGATCTAAATAGGGGAAGAAACACCTAGAGGGGGGTGAATAGGTGTAAACGTATAAACACTCAAAAATCGTTGCGATAAAAACCCAATGCGGAAATAAAATAACACGCAAGATTTTTACGTGGAAAACTCCATCACCGGAGTAAAAAACCACGGGACCGATAACACGGCAGAAATCCACTAGAATTAAAACACGTACAAGGTGATTTACCGTACACACTTACGACTCAACCTTTTCCATACGCTCCTAGAGGATCTTCTCCGCTCGCTCCAGACGCTTCTCGAATCCACGATCTGCGCCCAACGCCGAATCCACGGCGTCCAACGTCGAATCCACGACGTCCGACCGAATCCACGGTCTTCACCCAATAGCACCCTTCGAATCCACGAACGTGCCTCGCTCCGAATCCACGAGAGCGATTGAACCTTGAATCCACAAGGACACGCGAATCCACGCGCCGATTTTGGGGTAAATCGTTGTTTTTGGGTGGTGATGATCCGCCGAATACTTAGATCAAAGATAGATCGGAAATACCATCTAAGTATTCATTAGTTTGATTCAACTCAAGATGTGAGTATGAAAACCTAGAATCAAACTAATCAATATAGATGAAGAAACATAGAGTATTCTCTAATGATTTCCTTTCTTCTCTATATGTGGATCTATAGCCGTATAAGATGATACAAGAAAATGACGGCTATGTGGATTCCCCTAGAAAAAAGTCATAGGGTCTATTTATAGGTTAGAAACCCTAGGAAGGAGATAAGAATCAAAAACCAACCATTTCTGGAATTTTACGGACGGCGATCCGGATCGTGATAACTGGATCCGGATCGTCATAACGAAACAGCCAATTCCAGAAAAACGAAGGTTCGGGATCCGGATCATGTGACTACGATCCGGATCGTTCATACAGTTCACCAAACATCAACGTTCGGGATCCGGATTGCGAAGCAAGATCCGGATCGTTCAAGGTAGATGGTAAACTCAACGTTCGGGATCCGGATCAAGAGACTACGATCCGGATTGCGACGATGTATGAACGAACCACCTTCGGGATCCGGATCGAACAACCTGATCCGGATCCTGAACATGTCCCAAGTCCAGTTTTTGATTTTTATGCAATGAAAGATTCTTCCAAGTGTTTCTACACTACAAGAAGTATTCGGATCACACAAATCTTTAGTTAAACATACCTGATCCTTTTGAATTCTTCTTTCTTGAGATTGAGTTAAATGATCCAACTTTCTTCACCTTCAATCTTCAAGACTTGAGACTTTCACGAAACTACGCCAACTCAAATTCCGTAACATCCACTAGTTTGGGATACTTGTGACTGGGACCTTAGGAAGAAAAACATTGCTTTTCCTTGTGTGGGGTTATTGTTGTCAGGCGGATCAGTGGGCGGTCTGGCAGGAGTCGGTGACTTATCTGTGATTTGTTTACCCAATGGTTGGGTTGTGGGGCTTTGCGGCAACCACGGATATTGGCGGTTGACCGGATGTTATCTATCCACCAGATTTGGGTATCAGATTTGTTCTTGTGGATGGAGTTTCCCACTTATCAGAGTTGCATCGTGAGATCGGGCTTTTTTTGTGGATGGTTTTCCCACTTTGATTAGAGTCGTGATCTAGTCCTGCTATAAAAGAGATACTTGTGACTTGATTACAGAGATACTTTACTCGTGTGGGGTCGCTCCCCTCGAGTGCCACTCCGGAGTAGGCTTTGACCGTGACGGGCCGGTCAGTTGGTGAGTTTTGAGTGATGACAGTTGGTGGGTGTGAGTGATGACAGTAGGCTGGTGAGTACCCGTCGCGCAGCAGGCAGTACGGGTTTATTACCGTCTATGATTAGGTTTATTTCGGTCAGATACTTTTATGGTTGCACTCGTGCCTGGGGGACCGAGTGGAGTCTAGTAGCTGTGTTGACCAGTGCTAGTATTGTTGGGAACCGTTCGGGGTTTGACGGTGGTCCCGGTCGTTGTGAGTTCTTTGACCATTGTGTGAGAGTTGAGCATCTTGAGTCTTTCCGTTCTGAGAGAGAGAGGCATGGATTTGACTATAGCCTGCATGAGCCACTACTCATAGCGAGTTAGTCCCTTTTGACGCCCTACGTAATTCCTGCCCGTCAGCGGGAGGTGGTTGTAGGTGGGCGCAGGTTTGACTGGACCCGATGTGGCAGTCAGCTCGATTGGTCGATTGAGCACCTCGTGTGCGAGTGTTGCATATCTTCATCAGAGTTTCCCCATTTGAGCATTTGGATAGAGGCATGGTAGCTGTAGAGTGTTTCCAGCTTCTTCTTTCAGTTTTACTGCATCGGTTATCTTTTGCCTCTAGTAGTCTTGGTGGGCAGATCGTCGGGCCTTGTGGCGATACCCACTGAGAACTCCCTTTTTGTGTAGTTCTCACGCCCTTTGTGGTTTTCCCCCTTTTTCCTTTCTTCCTCTTTTTTTTGCAGAGTCTTGGCGGGTGTTGCCGTTCTGTGGTTGCTGTGCGTGGTGAGGGAGTAGCGAGCTAGATCCAGACCCATCTTTGGAGAGTAGCGTACCCCCTTTTGAGGAGATCTTCAGTATAGTTGGTATTGGTAATTTTCCTCTTTTGAGAGACTGATGTAGTGAGGATATGTTGTATTGAGAGCTTGTACACTGATGTTTTATTTGAGATATCTCCCTGTTGAGCTATGAGTTGTACTCGAGGTTATTGTAGGATATCATTTTTGGGAGATGGACCTTATGTTTTATTTCAGTTGTACAGTGGTTGATTTATTTCTACAGCATTTTATCTTTTAGCTCTGATATCTGTTAGCTGTAGTTCTTTTGCAGGTAGGACGCTTCGCCTATGCGGGTTTGGCATAGGTGGCGGATCTGTTGGCGAGCCCGGTCGCATTTCGACCCCGGGGCGTGACAGATTAGGTGGTTCAGAGCCTAGGTTGTAGGTCATGGTGGACTTATAAACCCTAGGCTTATGGGTGGACCCTTGGATGACTTCGTGAGAGTCGTGATTGTAGCGAGAGTCCTGATTGAGTTTTATACCTCTCCCAACGG
>JAQNDB010000269.1:62499-103317 GCA_029204045.2 Tillandsia leiboldiana
TCTTTTCGTGGTGTTTGTCGAGGCTTACTGTGACCCCCTTTCTGTGATGGAGATTGGATAGCGGCAGGGTCTTCGGCGATATCTCGCAACCGGGCATCTGTATGGCGATGTGCTTGACACCTTTGTCATCTGTGAGGACGAGGAATATCACAGTAATTTTTTCTTGGATTTTTCTGGAGTTCCCGAAGGTATAGTTTCTTCCCCTTATCTGTAAATAGAATACAGTTATGTTGTGTGTGGTTTTGCGCGCCTGTACTGTGGAATTTGTAAATCGGCCTACGGGCTAGGAATTGGACGTCCAGGAACTCGTTTTCGAAGGTAGTCGATGCGAGGATTTGCTGTGATATTTTTATTGGATTTTTCTGGGCACTTTGCGGCAGTGAAATAAGCATATCTTTGGGACTGATATTTCTGTGTGTTTGTAGCGTGGTTAATTTTGGGAATGAAAGTGTAATGTTGGACCTTATTGTTGTTACCAGGGGTGTTTACATGTGTTGCTGGACCGATGGATCTCTAGACTTTGATTTCGGGGTACTTTTAGCTGTTTGGAGCCAAGGCTTGCGCGACCATGTAACGAGGGTCTAATTTTGGCAGATTTTGGACTGTGCAGCGTCTACACTCTTCACCGACTCCAGGTATGCCTTGGTTTAAGCACTTCAGGTGGGTAAACTTAGTAATTGCGACTGTTAGAGGGAATGGCAGGGTTTATATGCATGTTATGTAATTATGGGAGGTGTAATAGTGGATGTTAATTGTATGGTTAAGATGAGCTTACCTATGGGAATGCCACCCTCTTTGAATTATAGCATCCTAATTGTAATGTGCACCGATATGACAAGAGGTAAGCATGGAATGGCCTAGATACATGTGGATTGATGTTTACCTGATAATTGTACATGCTTGTTGAACTAGAGACTTAGCATGCCATAGACGATTATATTTATTCCACACTAGATGATATAGAGATCATACATGTTTATTTCAGTGGCCTATTTATGCGAGATTGGTATATCATAGTGGGAAATATTGTAGTATGCTTGCTACCCTATGTTTTCTCTCTTTATTGTTCCAGGACAAAAGCATGCATGATTGGACCTGTAGTAGGCCATCTTTTGTTGGGTCGTATATAATACGGATCTAAATAGGGGAAGAAACACCTAGAGGTGGGTGAATAGGTGGTAAACGTATAAACACTCCAAAAATCGTTGCGATAAAACCCAATGCGGAAAATAAAATAACACGCAAGATTTTACGGGAAAACTCCATCACCGGAGTAAAAAACACGGGACCGATAACACGGCAGAAATCCACTAGAATTAAAAACACGTACAAGGTGATTACCGTACACACGTACGACTCAACCTTTTTCATACGCTCCTAGAGGATCTTCTCCGCTCGCTCCAGACGCTTCTCGAATCCACGATCTGCCTCCAACGCCGAATCCTACGGCGTCCAACCGTCGAATCCACGACGTCCGACCCGAATCCACGGTCTTCACCCAATAGCACGTTCGAATCCACGAACGTGCCTCGCTCCGAATCCACGAGAGCGATTGAACCTTGAATCCACAAGGACACGCGAATCCACGCGCCGATTTTTGGGGTAAATCGTGTTTTTGGGTGGTGATGATCACGCCGAATACTTAGATCAAAGATAGATCGGAAATACCATCTAAGTATTCATTAGTTTGATTCAACTCAGATTTGAGTATGAAAACCTAGAATCAAACTAATCAATATAGAATAATGAAGAACATAGAGTATTCTCTAATGATTTCCTTTCTTCTCTATATGTGGATCTATAGCCGTATAAGATGATACAGAAAATGACGGCTATGTGGATTCCCCCTAGAAAAGAGTCATAGGGGTGTATTTATAGGTTAGAAACCCTAGGAAGGAGATAAGAATCAAAAACCAACCATCTTTCTGGAATTTTACGGACGGCGATCCGGATCGTGATAAATAGGATCCCGGATCGTCACAACGAAACAGCCAATTCCAGAAAAACGAAGGTTCGGGATCCGGATCATGTGACTACGATCCGGATCGTTCATACAGTTCACCAAACATCAACGTTCGGGATCCGGATTGCGAAGCAAGATCCGGATCGTTCAAGGTAGATGGTAAACTCAACGTTCGGGATCCGGATCAAGAGACTACGATCCGGATTGCGACGATGTATGAACGAACCACCTTCGGGATCCGGATCGAACAACCTGATCCGGATCCTGAACATGTCCCAAGTCCAGTTTTTGCTTTTTATGCAATGAAAGATTCTTCCAAGTGTTTCTACACTACAAGAAGTATTCGGATCACACAAATTCTTTAGTTAAACATACCTGATCCTTCTGAATTCTTCTTTCTTGAGATTGAGTTAAATGATTCAACTTTTCTTCACCTTCAATCTTCAGGACTTGAAACTTTCACGAAACTACGCCAACACAAATTCCGTAACAATCTCCCCCTTGGCGGTTTCGTGACAAACATAGATCCACTAAAGAAAATTTCAAAAAGATATTTTTGTTGCTATCACCATACAACAAAAATTTACAATGGAGATCCAAAATACAATACATGAGTTAAACTCCTAAAACAGACTCTAGACTTAGACATCTGTACTCTCTGCAAAAAGAAATCATTCTTGACAAAAGAAATCGTTAGATACCTCAAGAATTTTGTACTATTCAAAAACCACAAACAGAGATGAAGTTTAATCTCATTTAACTTACCATGACATTTATATTCAGATATGTAAACTGATCATAGTTAAAGAAACACCAACATATCTTCTTTGCACGTAAAAACCAAATGTCATGAACATGTTTGTGACAAACTAATATATATATAGATATGTAACTGATCAGAGTTAAGAACCAACATATCTTCTATGCAATCAAAAACCAAGTGTCACAAACTTGTTAGTGAACATCAACTTGTTAGTTATATTACATGCCCAAATAGTTAGCAAATAGTTAGTCGAGGCATGCATTCATACAGCTGAAAAACCTCAAGTTGAAGTTGAGATCATACTTACCTTGATGTATACAAAATCTTCATCATCAAGATTTTCACAATCAATTGTTCAAGTTCCCTTACCTTGTTCAAGTTCCCTTACCTTGATGTTCATTCACATCATTCACATCATCATCATTGTTCAAAGTTCTCAACAACTCTCTCCCCCTTTTTGTCACAAAATTAGCCAAAAACACAAAAATTTAAGGAGAGTTAAAGATTTCAAAAATTGTTCCAAAAAATAAGAACTAGAACTAAAAGTAAGTCCTAAAAACTGCGCCATTCCATTCCAAGGACTTCGCCAATTAGCTGCGGAGTGATTTTAAGTTTCATCCCTTGGATATTTGTATAGAAATGCATTGATCCATTTTCATCTTCTCGAAGATGTCTTGCATTCGTGTAAAAAGTTCTACACGATACAAAACAATACCCAAGTAGTTCGGGGAATCGGCAGACTTGGATGAGATTAGCTTGCTCAATCAAGGTTCCAAACTCAGGTGAGTGATTTCGGAGAGCTTCAATGTTGACATGACGTTCACCGATGCATTCCACGACGTTCAAACGCTCGAAGGCGATCCATGCTGACGAACACTCCTTCCACGCGAGGCGGGGAGTCAGGAACTATCGGTGTGTTAAAATCAGCGTCTCGTCGTAGTCCAAAACGTCTAGTTACTCGTTTCCTTTTCATAGAGATGGTTGGTTTAGTCATAGGCGCTTTTCCTTTGTCCATGGGTGCTTTTCCTTTCGAAACATCGGACGCCTTTTGTTCAGGCAATGATTCATCATCATCTGTCAATGCAGGTCCAATCTATCTCGTGACAATCCACCTCTGTATCACTGACCACGACAAATTCACCTTTTTGTTGTGTTTTCTTAGCTCTCTTTAATTTGTTTGTGGCCCGAGTGTGCACTATTGTGACCAACAAAAGAATGATCCATGAGAATCCCATTGATCCAAGTGCTTTGAGAAGATTTAAATCCTGTGAAGACCAACTCAAGAACACAAAAATTCTTAGTTTTCAAAAATTGAAAAATTATATCCAAAGAATCATTATCATGTAGCGAGACTAAGAATCAAATTAGTTTTGCAAAAGGACTTTTAAAGATAGATCAATTGCATGAATTTCGAAAATCCTTATTATATGCCCTAAAACTGAAATTTTAGAAATCGAAGCCTAAAAATCCGTTAGTCAGGAGAAAACCTAGCATATAATCAAAACTAAACAAACCAGAGTTCTTATTTCAAAAGAAATTTGATCAAAAACCATCCACAAACAAAGTTGATCCAAGAAATTCGTGCGTTTGAGGAGGAAAAACCGAGATTTTGATCAATAAAACTTACTTGGAATTGAAGAACTTTGAGTTTGAAAGCTTCCAAGGAGGATGAAATTTAGAGAGAAGCGCTCTGGAAACTTTTGAACAAAAGATTGGAGTAAAAGAAATCAAAACCCTTTTGTTCTTTATAAAAACCTAGCCGCGATCCGGATCAGTTCACAACTGCGATCCGGATCGGCAACCCGCAGTGAGAAAACTGCGTTCGGGATCCGGATCGGCAGATGCAATCCGGATCGTCAGCCCGCAGAAGAATTTCTGCGTTCGGGATCCGGATCATCTACCCCGATCCGGATCGGCCCCAACTCTTTCTTTAGAAAATCTCAGAGAAATTCAGGAAAAACCAGAAAAAGATTGTAAGCACAAATGTGTATCAACTTTAAACAAAAATCATCGTTTCATACAACAAGAATTAGATTATGCCAAATCTATCAATAATATCCAAAAATGAAACGAAAATTTACAAAAATTAAATCCCTTAAAGTTGAACACCTTCAATCACATCTAACTTGATCTTATGAGTAATGCCTTTATCAAATCATCAATTCGGTAAAGAAAATGAAATACAAAGATCAATAGATGTTTGAAATCCCAAATATGGTAGATAATATTTCTAGACAATCTGTTGAAGAGAGTGGCTCTTTGAGCATCTTTCTTTAAAATCCCACCTTATACCAACCTTGAAATTTGACAGAGTCAAGTATTTCAATATGCATTTTACTTAATCAAAAATTTGAACAACCATGCTTGGTATACATGTGGTAGCTGCACACAATACTCGGACGACCGAGGTGGTAGCTCTTTCCTCCATGTGGTGGTAGTTTTCACACTCCTCATTGGGATGTAACTCTTTCCACATCTTTTGAGCATTTTACATTATCTTTGACTCCCCCTCAATTGGCTATCAATTATTTAAGATATAAAGTATTCAACCAAAAATTGATCTCGATTTCATACTCGACTAAACAGTCAAATAAGATAATGACTATACCAAGAGATCATTGAGAGAGAAATTGACTTTGATCACTTTAGAAGATGATTTAATTAACATAAATGATCATTGCAACAGTGAAATATTATGATGGCAAAAGCATAATAAATTTCTAAATGTGCGAAAAGATGCAATTAAAGTCAATTATGATCTATGCTCAATTAATGTCCTATGTACAAACATAGATAAAGAACAAAACAAAAACAAATACAAAACCTATCCTAAGCAAAGATTTCAAAAAGAAGATTATTTCAAGGAAAGCATCCCAATTGCTTTTCGTAAATGAATAAAACGTTTTTGATCCAAAGGTTTTGTTAGAAAGTCAGCTAATTGATCTTCAGTTGAAACATATGAAAGTTGAAGAGTATTTGATTCAACTAGCTCTCTAAGAAAATGATATCTAAGTTCAATATGTTTTGTTCTAGAGTGCAACACAGGGTTTTTAGAAATGTTAATTGCACTTGTGTTGTCACAAAGAATTGTTACCGAAGATGCTGAAATGCGGAAGTCACTCAATACGCTTTTCATCCAAATGAGTTGAGTTGAGCAACTTCCAGCTGAAATGTATTCCGCTTCGGCAGTCGAGAGTGCTATGCAATTCTGCTTTTTACTGTGCCATGCAACAAGGCAATGGCCAAGATAGAAGCATGCACCACTCGTGCTTTTCCGATCATCCACTGATCCTGCCCAATCGGCATCTGAGTATCCAACAATGTCCAGACTTGTTCCCATAGGATACCAAATTCCGAAATTAATTGATCCTTTGATGTACCGGATGATCCGTTTCACCGCTTTCAGGTGAACCTCCTTTGGTGCTGATTGATATCTCGCGCAAATCCCAACACTAAAGGATATATCCGGGCGACTAGCCGTGAGGTAAAGTAGACTTCCAATCATACTTCTATACAGTTTCTCGTCTACATTCTCACTATGTGATTCACTTCCAAGTCCCTTGTGGCTAGTTCCCATTGGAGTTGGAAAATCTTTACAATTTTCTAGATCAAACTTTTTGACCAACTCCAGTGCATACTTGGATTGACTCAAGTGAATACCTTCATCATTTTGTTTAATTTGCAATCCAAGAAAATAAGACAGTTCGCCCATCATGGACATCTCAAATTCGCTTTCCATGGTCTCCGCGAATTTAGAAGCATCATTATCTTTTGTTGCACCAAATACAATGTCATCGACATAGATTTGTGCTACAATGAAATTATTTTGATAATGCTTCACAAAGAGAGTCCTGTCAGCTCCCCCTCGAGTATAGCCCTTCTCCAAAAGGTGCTTTGTTAACCTTTCGTACCATGCTCGCGGTGCTTGTTTCAGACCGTAAAGAGCCTTTTTCAAACGAAAAACATGGTTAGGTTGTTTATGATCTACAAAACCTTTCGGTTGAGCTACATAAACTTCCTCATTTAAAAACCCATTTAGAAATGCGCTCTTGACGTCCATTTGAAATAATTTGATTTTAAAATGACAAGCAATAGCAAACAATATACGAATGGACTCGAGTCTAGCTACAGGGGCGAAAGTTTCGTCAAAGTCTATACCTTCTACTTGAGAGTAGCCTTGAGCAACTAGTCGTGCCTTGTTCCTGATGATAGTACCATCTTCATCTTTCTTGTTCTTGAAGATCCATTTGGTACCTATCACATTATGTTGCTTTGGAGGCTTCGTTAATTCCCAGACTTTGTTTCGCTCAAATTGATGGAGCTCTTCCTGCATTGCTTTAATCCAGTAGTCATCCTGAAGAGCTTCATCTATTGTCTTTGGTTCGATTAAAGATACGTAGCAAGCAAGTCCGCAAACCAACTGCCTTCGAGTTCTAACTCCTTCTTGTGGATCTCCAATGATGTTCGATTCCGGATGATCCTTGGAGATTCGTAGCGTTTGTTGAAACGGAGTACTCGGAGGTACACGAGATGATTCCTGCACATCAGATAAACTAGAAGAACCATTAGATGCATCATTAATATTGGAAGTATTATTATGAGAAGATGCACTAGCAGGAGAATCATCATCTAGAGAGATATCGAGGGTAGATTTTTCAGATTCAAAATGAGAAGCTTCATCTACTTTAACATTTATAGATTCTACAATCGTCTTAGATTCAATGTTAAATACTCGATATGCTCTGCTATTCGTAGAATAACCCAAAAAGATCCCTTCATCACTTCGAGAGTCGAACTTTCCAAGATTTTCACGGTCACGTAAGATGTAACATCGACTCCCGAAGATACGAAAGTACTTGATATCCGGTTTTCTACTAAACCACAGCTCATATGGTGTATTCAAGGTTCCTGGGCGCAAATACACTCTGTTAATGACATAGACAGCGGTGTTCACAGCTTCGGCCCAAAAATGTAGCGGTAATTTCCGGCTATGAAGCATCACACGCGCCATCTCTTGAACAACCCTGTTTTTGCGCTCAACAACACCATTCTGCTGAGGTGTATAGGGTGCCGAGAATTCATGTTTGATTCCATTTGAAGTGCAAAAATCAATGAATTTTGAATTTATGAATTCTCCACCTCTATCACTTCTAACACGAATGATCTTTTCATTCTTTTCAATCATAATACGATGGCAAATCTCATGAAAAGAGTCAAACGTATCAGCTTTCTCTTTCAAAAATGCTACCCATGAAAACCGAGAGAAATCATCAACCAATAAAAAGATGTACCATTTACCTCCCAAAGATGGTTGACGAATCGGCCAAAAGAAAAAGAAGAAAAGAAAGTAGTATACATAAACTACACAAGATTTAATCGAAGAACGATTAAAGACAAGGAGGGGTTTCACCTTTGCATACCCAAACCTTTTGAGTTTTGGAGTATGTTGGCACTGGTTGAAAAGTTTTCCTTGATGACGACGTCTTGCAAGATTGGTCTTTTTCTTTTGTCATCGTCTTGTTTGAAGTGCTACCAATGTCCTTTTCTTTAGGAAAATCCTTCTTTGAGTTCCATGGAGTGAACTTGTTGGTAGCAGTTGCAAGATGTGGTTGATTTGATCTTTGAGCTCCAATCTTGCAATTTCTTCCAATGTGCCCTGCAGAATTACAACGAAAACATACCTTTGTGCTTGACGATTCTGAAGAGGATGAAGTAGGTTTGTTGTCGTTAGTTGTCATGATTTCCGGTGTCGGAGGAGGAGATACCGACTGAGGCACAAAGACTGTCCCAACCGAACTAAAATTGTCTTCAGTTCGATTGTATCCGAGGCCGAACTTGTTTGTTTGACCAAGACCAAGAAGTTTATCCAACTTACTCCTTCCTAAGGAAAATTGCTGTAAGTCATCCTTGAGTTGGCAAATGGTCTCTGTCATTTCCAATTTTTCCCGTCGGGCCTCGCCGTAGAGCTTCAAGAAGTAGTTCGCTTTGTTCACCATATCTATATAGTTCTTCTCGAGTTGCTCATTGGACTCTTGAAGGGAAACATTTTCTTTTATCAGTTTATCCCTTTCCACTTCAAGATCGGTCGAGAGAGAAGTTACCCTTTTTACTTCTTCTTCGAGATCCTGCAATCTCCCTCTCAACCCCTTGTTTTGCTTAGCCGGTTTCTTTAAATCCCGTAAAGATCTGTGATAGGCTAGAGCAAATTCTTCACCTTCCGAATCATCCAATTCGTTGTCCGTTGCATTCTTTTCAACAGTGGAGTTGGACAACGACTCAGATGTATTTGCCATAAAGCACATGAAGGGTGAAGATACGGACGCGTGGAATGCGGTGGAGCTCTTTTCTTCATCACTCGAAGACGACTCATTTGACGTTGAGTTGTCATCCCAAGTGACGACTTGCATCGCCTTCTTCTTTGCCGGATACTTGTTAGGACACTCCGTTGCAATGTGGCCGTAGCCTCGACATTTGAAGCATTGTAGTTGTCCTTCTGAACTTTTCTTATCCTTTGAGAAGTTCTCTTGCTTTCTTGACTTGTGACTTGGAGTACCCTTGCCTTTGTTCGACTTTCCGAAGGATGGAGATTTGCTTGAATTACCCCTTCGGAAGTTGCGGCGAAACTTCCTTGTCAAGAGAGCGAGCTGCTTCTCAAATTCCTCCATAGAAAGGTTCTCGTCATCGTCCGAGGAGGATGTATCCGCGTCTTCTTCCTTAGTTGTTTTCAACGCATAACCTGAAGACTTAGAAGTAGATGCTTTTCCAGAAGAATTGTTAGTATTAAAAGTCATTTCATAAGTTTGTAATGAACCAACTAATTCTTCTACACGTATTTCGTCCGGGTGTTTAATAGTTTCAATGGCAGTAACCTTTGGGCGAAATCGTTCAGGAAGAGTTCTTAAGATTTTTCTTACAATCTTAAATTCTGGAATCTTCTCTCCCAGATTAGCACATGAGTTTACGATGTCTTGCAATCGTGTATAGTAGTCCGTGAAAGATTCATTTTCTGCCATCAAGATGGAGTCAAACTTGCTCGTAAGCATCTGCAGTTTCTGAATCTTCACGAGGTTAGTTCCCTCATGTGTAACCTGGAGAACATCCCAGATTTCTTTCGCAGTCTCACATGCCGAGACGCGAGAGAATTCAGTTTGAGATAAGGCATTAAAAATAGCATTAATTCCCTTGCCATTGTAAGAGGATAACTCAAACTCTTCCTTGGTCCATTTCGACCTAGGTTTTAAGGTGTGAACATCAGAGATAAGTTCAGTTGGATTAGACCATCCTGATTCAATTGAATGCCACACCCTTTCGTCGATGGAAGATAAAAAAGCTTTCATCCGTACTTTCCAGTACGCATAATTTGTTCCATCAAAGAAAGGGGGTCGATTGATGTTTCCACCTTCAACCATTGTTCACAACCCTATTCCCGCTCTGATACCACTTGTTGGGTCGTATATAATACGGATCTAAATAGGGGAAGAAACACCTAGAGGGGGGTGAATAGGTGTAAACGTATAAACACTCCAAAAATCGTTGCGATAAAACCCAATGCGGAAAATAAAATAACACGCAAGATTTTTACGTGGAAAACTCCATCACCGGAGTAAAAAACCACGGGACCGATAACACGGCAGAAATCCACTAGAATTAAAACACGTACAAGGTGATTTACCGTACACACTTACGACTCAACCTTTTTCATACGCTCCTAGAGGATCTTCTCCGCTCGCTCCAGACGCTTCTCGAATCCACGATATGCGCCCAACGCCGAATCCACGGCGTCCAACGTCGAATCCACGACGTCCGACCGAATCCACGGCTTCACCCAATAGCACCGTTCGAATCCACGAACGTGCCTCACTCCGAATCCACGAGAGCGATTGAACCTTGAATCCACAAGGACACGCGAATCCACGCGCCGATTTTTGGGGTAAATCGTTGTTTTTGGGTGGTGATGATCCGCCGAATACTTAGATCAAAGATAGATCGGAAATACCATCTAAGTATTCATTAGTTTGATTCAACTCAAGATGTGAGTATGAAAACCTAGAATCAAACTAATCAATATAGATGAAGAAACATAGAGTATTCTCTAATGATTTCCTTTCTTCTCTATATGTGGATCTATAGCCGTATAAGATGATACAAGAAAATGACGGCTATGTGGATTCCCCCTAGAAAAAGAGTCATAGGGTGTATTTATAGGTTAGAAACCCTAGGAAGGAGATAAGAATCAAAAACCAACCATTTCTGGAATTTTACGGACGGCGATCCGGATCGTGATAACTAGGATCCGGATCGTCACAACGAAACAGCCAATTCCAGAAAAACGAAGGTTCGGGATCCGGATCATGTGACTACGATCCGGATCGTTCATACAGTTCACCAAACATCAACGTTCGGGATCCGGATTGCGAAGCAAGATCCGGATCGTTCAAGGTAGATGGTAAACTCAACGTTCGGGATCCGGATCAAGAGACTACGATCCGGATTGCGACGATGTATGAACGAACCACCTTCGGGATCCGGATCGAACAACCTGATCCGGATCCTGAAAATGTCCCAAGTCCAGTTTTTGCTTTTTATGCAATGAAAGATTCTTCCAAGTGTTTCTACACTACAAGAAGTATTCGGATCACACAAATTCTTTAGTTAAACATACCTGATCCTTCTGAATTCTTCTTTCTTGAGATTGAGTTAAATGATTCAACTTTTCTTCACCTTCAATCTTCAGGACTTGAAACTTTCACGAAACTACGCCAACACAAATTCCGTAACATCTTTTACTGCTGCACTACTTATTGGAACTTGACTTAGGAGAAACCATGCTTTTCCTTTCTCCTTCTTGTTAGTCAGGTGGTCAGTGTTGCTCGGATTCGAGCAGGGGTCTGTGTAGTGTAGTCGGGACTTCGTGTTTGGGACAGGTTGGATTAGTTGTGGGGCTTTGCGGCAACCACGGATATTGGGCGGTTGACCGGATGCTTATCTATCCACCAGATTTGGGTATCAGTTTTCTCTTGTGGATGGAGTTTCCCACTTATCATTTAGTTGCATCCGATTGAGATCGGGCCTTTCCTTTAGTGGATGAGTTTTCCCACTTTGATTAGAGTCGTGATCTAGTCCTGCTATAAAGAGATACTTGTGAGACATTGATTACAGAGATACTTTACTCGTGTGGGTCGCTCCCCTCGAGTGCCACTCCGGAGTAGGCTTTTGACCGTGACGGGCCGGTCAGTTGGTGAGTTGCGAGTGATGACAGAGTTGGTGAGTTGTGAGTGATGACAGAGTTGGTGAGTTGTGAGTGATGATAGAGCAGGCAGTACCGGGTTTTATACCGGTTCATTTGATTAGGTTTATTTCGGTCAGATACTTTTATTGTTGCACTCGTGCCAGGGGGACCGAGTGGAGTCTAGTAGCCGTGTTTAGACTAGTGCTAGTGTTGTTGGGAACCGTCTGGGGATCGACGGTTGTCCCAAGGTCATTGTGAGTTGTTGACCGTTGTGCGAGAGGCTTGGTGATCTTGAGTTTATCCGTTCTGAGAGAGAGCGTGGATTTTGACTATAGCCTGCATGAGCCACTATTCGATAGCGAGTTAGTCCGTTTGGACGCCCTACGTAATTCCTACCCGTCATCGGGAGGTGGCCGTAGGTGGGGCGCAGGTTTGACTGGACCAGATGTGGCAGTCAGCTCGATTGGGTCGATTGTGCACTTCATGTGCTAGTGGTTGCATACCATTATTTGGTTCTCCCCTTTTGGGCATTTAGATAGAGGCAGGGTAGCTGTTGGGAGTCCCCAGCTTTCGTATTTCAGTCCTTACGGCTTTGGTTATTTTATATCTCTTGAGGACTTGGTGGGCAGACCGTCGGGTCTGGCGGTGGTACCCACTGAGAACTCCCTTTTTGGTGTAGTTCTCACACCCTTTGGGGGTTTTCCCCCTCGTTTTTCCTTCCTCTCCTTCGTTTTGCAGAGTCTTAGCGGGTGTGGCTGATTCTGTGGTTGTTGATCGAGGTGAGGGAGTCGCGAGCTAGATCCCTACCCGTCGTTGGGGAGTAGCGGTACCCCTACAGAGGAGATCTTCAGTAGTTTAGCTGTTTTGTTTTCCTCTTTTGAGAGACTGATGTAGTGAGGATATATTATGTATTGAGAGACTGTACACTGATGTATTTATTGTAGATACCTCCCGGTTGGGTTCTGAGCTTGTATTCGAGGATATTGTATTATTATTATTTTCGGGAGGCGGGCACAGTTGTATTATTTCCAGTTGTACAGTGATTGATTTTAGTTATACAGCAGATTTTTTTATTTATAGCTCTGATATCTGTTTAGCTATAGTATTTTTCTTGCAGGTAGGACGCTTCGCCTATGCGGGTTGGGCATAGGTGGCGGATCTGTTGGCGAGCCCGGGTCGCAGTTTCGACCCCGGGGCGTGACAGGCATTCACCATAGGACTTCACGAGTGGCATTATGCTTGAGTCAACTAAGGGTGTATATAGAATTTAAGCTTAACTTAGAGTCAAGTCTCTAAGAGAAACGTGGTATAGTTGAGGTTAAAATGCAAAGTGAGTAAAATCCCTAGAGTTGTCATAGGGAGTTGGGTCAATTTACCTTCACTTTAACTTCAACTTGAGCAAGAATGAAAGTAAAAGACTTAAGTCCAAGGGACTTTGGTTACCTTGAGGCATGGACCTAGGGTAAGGAAATGAGTAAATAAAAGATAAGTTAAAAGCTTAAATGAAAAGAGGAAGAAATTGCCAAGGGGCAATGTGAGCTAGAGGCTCAATTGAGAAAGAAAGAAAAAAGGCACAATGTGCAAGAAAGGCTAAAAGCCAAGGTAAAAGAAAGGAAAGAAAACAAAAAGTAAAAGAAAAGAGATAATAAAACGGGCGTACCTTCGGGGGTGAAACGTAGTTCTTGTTGGAGATAAGGGCAGTGTCCCTCTCCCGGGCAGTGACCCGTATGACACGTCTTCCCGTTGGACGGAGTAACACTTGCGGGTGTTATCGGCAACCTTAGAGATCTTGTCTTATAGCAGCATATCTGCCGGGCTGGGGCCCGTTGGGAAAAATACTCCGAGGGTTTAGCAACTTTAATTAAAGCACAAAGAAAAGCAAAGTAAGTGATTGGTCAAGTAAGAGGTTTGGTTAGAATGGTACCTTATAACGACATAGAGTCGTATCATGGCAAAGGTAAAATTGTTGAGCATCCTAGTTAGAATTTACAGCTTTCAATACTATATTCAGTTTCTATTATATTGCTTCTATTAGACTAAGCGGGCAGGACATTTTTGCTCGGTGGTTGAACCCACTGGGAACTTCGTTGTAGTTCTCACACCCTTTGGGTGACATCCCCACCGGTCCAGGTACATCGAGCGAGGCATGCGACAGGGGCAAGGGCCCAGCAGAGTAGCGACCTAGCAGTCTAGAGTCGCTAGCACCATTTTGGAGTTTTTATTTCTTGAGCGAAACTTATATGTGAGGATCGATGTAAACTTTAAATGTTTTAAGTTTAATTTTGGAAAAAAAAAAGTTGTAATTTTTATATAGTAGTTGTATGTCAAAGAGAGTTGTAACGTAAGCAAGTTTAAATTTTCGCTCATGTATGGTATCTTTCAGTATCATCTAACTGTTTGTTGAATGAATGGAAGTTTTTAATTTCTTAGTTTAGTTCTCTGATTGATTACTCTTCCGCTACACTAAACTGTGATTGTTGGAATAAACCGTTCCCTTCGGGTCTTGAAAGGTCATGCCCGATTGGCGGGTCTGTTAGCGCACCCGAACTGTCCAAATTGGCGGTCTCGGGGCGTGACAATGAGTTGAGTGTTTCCTATCCCCATTTGATTGAGTCACCCTCCAGAGTTATGGGTTTATTCTGGTTTCGAGGACGAAACCTATTTAAGGAGGGGAGAGTGTAGAGTATTGGGATTTCGTATAGTGTACCGACCTCGCAAGATGGCGTGGTGTGGAGAAATGGCTTTGGACGAGTTCCAGTTATGTTTACATATGCGTTCGGGTTGAGTCGGATCGACGCGGAAGCCCTAGCTTGAATCGGAATTTTTCGAGCATTGTGCGCCATTAGAGGACCGGTTTTGTAGAGCCCCGACTCCACGGTGATGCACAGAAAATTAGAAAATGTTCGGAACAAGTGTATTTTCAGATTACAGCGGAGTTCGGGAGGTTCCGGATTGATGTGGAGGCCCCGAAGGTAAAAAGTGAGTTGGAGTTGGCAATTATGGGAGCCGGTTTTTGGATTGAGCACATCGACTCTACAGTTGAGCTTTTTGAGTGGGGAAAGCTTTAGACATGTGTATTTTCAGATTACAGCAGAATTCGGGAGGTTTCGGACTGGTGCGGAGGCTCCGAGGGCAAAAAGTGAGTTGGAGTTGGCTTAAAATGGATTAATTAATTAATTAATTTAATTGGTAAATTAGCCTGAGAGAAGGAATGAAAGAAAAAGAATTTAAAAGAGAGAATGGAAATGGATATTAGGTGGACTAGATATTTTTAGTTGAGGGATTAGTTTAATATATCTCTTCATAGCTGTTTTGCACCCCCCCCCCCCACTTAATTAAGTCATCCCCTTAATTAATTTGTCGCCACGTCGCCGCCTTCTTCTCCTGCAAAATAGAGGAAACCAAAGAAAACAGAGGAAAGGAAGAAAGAGAGAAAAGTAGGAAGAAGGAGAAGAAGAAGTACAAAAGAGGGTTGTAATTGAAGATTTGGAGGGTGATGATGGTCTGGACCTGCTGTTGGAGGCCATGTGGAGCCGAGCGGCGCGCGCGCGTCGAGCATCTATCAAGGTATGTTGCAGTTTTTTTTTTGTAGAGCTTGGAGGGTTGCTCATTTCATGGTTTGAGGTTGATATTTGGGTTTTGGTGGTGTGGACTTGCTGTCCACAACCATGCGAGGCTGCAGCAGGGGCGTGCCGCGCGGGCGCGCAACGGCGCCGCGCACGGTTGGCGCTGTCGCTGCGCGGGCGCACAGAGGCGCCGCGCGCGCAGCAGGCAGCGAGTGCTGCACTGGCGCACCCAGACGCCGGGCGCAGGAAGGCTGGGCACTGCGCGGGCGCCAGGGGCGCGCGCGCAGCAGCGCCAGGGCGCTGCTCGGGCGCCAGCGGCGCCGCGGGCAGCAGCGCCTAGGGCGCGCGAGTAGCTAAGCCAGGGCGCTGCGCGGGTGCCAGGGGCGCCGCGCGCAGCAGGCCGCAGGCACTGCGCGGGTGCCATGGGCGCTGCGCGCAGTTGTTGAGGCCGCCGCGCAGCAACGCGGGCGCCGCGCGGCAGGCCCAGGCGCCGCGCTGGCAGCTGCAGCGCCGCGCGCAGCGACGCGAGCGTGGGGTGTTTCTTGCGTGGGCGCGCGGAGTCTTCGTCGGCTGGGACTGGTTTTCGCCGACGATCGCGCGTGTTGGCCAGATTTTAACATGGTTTCATGGTTTTCCCCTTTTTCTCTCGCAGGATGGTGTATTCTACAGCGGATTTCGGCCAGAGTACTGTGCGGAGCCCGAGTGGAGTGCACCTGTGCAGTCTGGGCAATTTTGAGTGTGATGTGGATTTTTGTGATTTAATTAGAGGATGAATTAGTGTGTGCTGTTGAGGTCTGTGGGGATTGTATTGGGTTTTGTACTGTGCCGGGAGCCTAATGTGATTTGTGTAGCTGCTGTGGACTTATGGGTGTGTGCATTTGGAGCTGGTAGTGTGTATGGGTGAAATTATGTAATTCGTTTATGTGAGCTGGTATTTTAGTTGTGCTGTGAGTGTGTGGTATGTGAGCTGGTATTTTTGTTTGCATAATAATTGCACCTGAATCGTTTTAAAAATCGAGAAAACCCGTTTTAAGGAAAATCAGCTTTTTAAATGTGGTTTTTAAATCATGAGTTCGCAAGAGGTATGGCATAGGTTCAGGGTGCATTTGACCTCGTGCCTAGGGGCTGAGTGGGTACTTTTTGAGTTTTCGAGATGAGTTTCTAGTGCCAGGTGAGTTGAGATTTCTTGTCGAGATTGTTGAGATTATTCTAGATCAGGGATTGTGCATTATCAGATTGAGTCGTGGAGATGGTTCTCTGACTTAGCTTTGAGAGTTTGGGGTTCTAGCCGATCGAGTCGTGGAGGTTTCCCGACTTAGCCATGGGTTGTGCATTATCAGATTGAGTCGTAGAGGGTTCTCCGACAGATTATGTGAGGATTTGGGCATTACCTGATTGAGTCGTGGAGTCTTTTTCCGACTGAGTTGTGCTATTTGAGCACTGAGTTTCCTACATGTGCCGCTTGTTGAGACAGTTGAGACAGATTGACACGCTTGAGCTCGGTGGGGTCGCTCCCCTCGAGTTACGCTCCGGATGCGATGATGATGCGCCTAGTTGATACACTAGAGGCTGCTTTGCGTGATATTGAGATAGTCCGTGTGGGACGCCCTACGTAAGACCCGTCCCAGTGTGGATGAGGTGGCAGTAGGTTTGGCGCAGGCTTGACTGGACCCTATGAGGTAGTCATTGAGATGGTTTTCTTTCCTTTGAGCATTGATACTGTGGCATTTTAGCAGTAGCGAGTGTATGCATTACATGTTTATAGTAGAGGTTCCTTGAGCATAATGATAGTGGCATGTTAGCTGTAGTTTTCATTCAGCTTACCTATTATCTATCTATCTGCATACCTATCTGTTTGCCTCCAGTAGACTTAGTGGGCATACCGTGGATCTTGGTGACGGTACCCACTGGGATCTACCTTCTGCAGTAGATCTCACACCCGCTGCGGTGACAGGTTTACCGGGGTTGCTGTTCCGCCTTAACTTGCGCGGAGACAGCTGATCGAGGTGAGGACGTGGCTGATTAGTTCCTTACCAGCATTGAGAGTCAGAGGTAGAAGTTGTCACGCCCCGGGGTCGAAACTGCGACCCAAGCTCGCCAACAGATCCGCCACCTATGCCAAACTCGCATAGGCGAAGCGTCCTACCTGGAAGAAAAGTACTACAGCTAACAGATATCAGAGCTATAAATAAAAATCTGCTGTATAACTAAAATCAATCACTGTACAACTGGAAATAATACAACAATGTCCGCCTCCCAAAAATAATAATAATACAATATCCTCAAATACAAGCTCTGAACCCAACCGGGAGGTAACTCCAATAAATACATCAGTGTACAGTCTCTCAATACATAATATATCCTCACTACATCAGTCTCTCAAAAGAGGAAAAATAAAACAACTAATCTACTGAAGATCTCCTCTGAAGGGGTACCGCTACTCTCCAACGACGGGTATGGATCTAGCACGCGACTCCCTCGCCTCGAACAACCACCGCAGAATCCGCAACACCCGCTAAGACTCTGCAAAACAAGGGAGAGGAAGGAAAAAGGAGGGGGAAGACCCCCAAAGGGTGTGAGAACTACACCAAAAAGGGAGTTCTCAGTGGGTACCACCGCCAGACCTGACGGTCTGCCCACTAAGTCCTCAAGAGACGTAAAATAACCAAAGTCGTAAGGACTGAAATACAAAAGTTGGAGACTCCCAACAGCTACCATGCCTCTATCTAAATGCTCAAAAGGGGAGAACCAAATAATGGTATGCAACCACTAGCACATGAAGTGCACAATCGACCCAATCGAGCTGACTGCCACATCTGGTCCAGTCAAACCTGCGCCCACCTACAACCACCTCCCGCTGACGGGCAGGAATTACGTAGGGCGTCCAAACGGACTAACTCGCTATCGAGTGGTGGCTCATGCAGGCTATAGTCAAAATCCACGCTCTCTCTCAGAACGGATAAACTCAAGATCACCAAGCCTCTCGCACAACGGTCAACAACTCACAAAGACCTCGGGACCACAGTCCCCAAATGGATCCCAACAACACTAGCACTGGTCTAAACACAGCTACTAGACTCCACTCGGTCCCCCAGACACGAGTGAAACAAGAAAGTAACTGCCAGTAATAACCCAATCTGGTGCCACCAGTAAAACTGGCATTGCCTGCTCAGCGGAATCTGCACACATGGCTCGAAACCGCGGGACCGGCCCACACGGCTCGCATCCCAAAAAAGTATCAGACCGGCACACTAGGCTGGGTCCGAAAAGCCTACCTCCGGAGTGGCACTCGAGGGGAGCGACCCACACGAGTAAAGTATCTCAGTAACAAGTATCTCTGTATAGCAGGACTTTGATCACAAATCTGATCAAAGTGGGAAAACTCAACCACCAAAGAAAGACCCGACCTCAATCGGATGCAACTAAGCGATAAGTGGGAAACTCCATCCACTAGAGAAAACTGATACCCAAATATGGTGCATAGATAAGCATCCGGTCAACCGCCCAATATCCGCGGTTGCCGCAAAGCCCCACAACTAATCCAACCTGTCCCAGACACGAAGTCCCGACTACACTACCCAGACCCCTGCTCGAACCCGAGCAACATTGACCACCTGACTAACAAGAAGGGGAAAGGAAAAACATGGTTTCTCCTAAGTCAAGTTCCAATAAGTAGTGCAGCAGTAAAAGATGGCCTAACTACAAGTCCATTCAAGCATGCTTTTGTCCTTGGAAACAATAAAAGAGAGTAAAACATATGGTAGCAAAGCATACTACAATATTCCCACTATGATATACCAATCTCGCATAAATAGGCCACTGAATAAACATGTATGATCTCTATATCATCTAGTGTGGGATAAATATAATCTGTCTATCGCATGCTAAGTCTCTAGTTCAACAAGCATGTACAATTATCAGGTAAACATCAATCCACATGATCTAGGCCGTTTCCATGCTTACCTCTCGCTCATATCGGTTGCACATTAAATTAGGCATGCTATCAATCATAGAGGGTGACATTCCCACAGGTAAGCTTATCTTAACCATACATGAACATCCACTATTACACCTCCCATAAGGCATAACATGCATATAAACTCTGCCATTCCCTCTAACAGTTGCAATTACTAAGTTTACCCACCTGAAGCGCTTAAACCAAGGCAAACCTGAAGTCGGTGAAGAGTGTAGACGCTCACAGTCCAAAATCTGCTAAAGCTGCACCCTCGGTACATGTCGTGCAAGCCTCGGCTCCAGTCAGCTGAAAATACCCGGAATCCACTATCTCCAATTCCAACAGGTTCAGAAACACTCGCGAACCCTCCTGGGGACAACAAAAGGTCCAAGGTTACAGTTTATTCCCCAAAGATGTGCAGTTTTCACCTGCAGAACAGATTCTGAAAAATCCAACAAAATTACTGTCGCGTTCCTCACGTTGATACCTTCGAAACGAGTAACTGCACGTCAAATTCCGAGCCCCGTAGGCCGAGTTACAAATTCCACAATACAGGGCGCTCACGAACACACAACCACACATCTGTATTTCCATGCACAGATAAGGGGAAAAACATACACCTTCGGGTAAAACTCAGAAAAATCCAAGAAAAATACTGTGATAATCTTTGCATCGAGTAGATAAAAAATGTGCAAAGGCTCGTCTCAATCCGATGCCCGGTTGCGGAGATATCCTCGAAACAACCCGCCGCTATCCACCACTCCTTCACAGAAAAGTGTCACAGTAAACATGGAAGAACCCCTCGAAAAGCGCGAAATGAGGGAAAGCCAAAAATACCTAGATCGTAGATCTGTCCGTCCCGGATCCAGCGGCGAAGAAATCACTCGAAAAGGTGGTCGGAGTAGGCCGGGGGAGATCGCACACCGAAACGCGACGAAGGGGAACACAAAAGGACGAGCGTCGCGCCGCGTCGTAAAAATGGAAACCTCGTATGCGTGCCACCAAAAATCCTAGAATTCCTCAAGAGGGTGCGCAACATGTAGGGGAGCAACTTAGCTTAAGGGCTCGGGGTGATTGCAGGCTCGGAAATGCAGAAAAAGCCATGAAGAAGGCGGTTCAGATTGCTTTTATAGGCTGTAGAAACAAATCGAATAATACCGAATATGTCCCAAAATCGGCGCCCGAATTTTTCCGGGCTGCTACAGTGTTGGGCCCGGCCCAACACTGTGCAGGCCCGAATCTCCCACGGGCCTCCATGTAGCCCGCCGAACAGGCGACAACAACGCCCGCCGCTCACAACGCGACACGTGGCGCCCCCAGACGCCGACACGTGGCCGCCCACGCTCGGGAACAGCGCGTCAACGCGCCCACGTGCGCCCTGCGCCCGCCGCCTGCGCCTCTGCACGCACGCTTCCCGAGGCGCTCCCCAACCAGCTCTGTGGACTGAGCGTGCTACACCGCACCAACCACACGCCACCACATGTCACCCTCCGGTCCACCGTACACCGCGCTTTTCCCGTGGACCGCGCCCCCTGCGCCGGCCCAACCGGGATCCGCCACGTGGCCCGCGCCCGGTGCACGCCTCCGCGGTGGACCGCGCACCTGCCCGCGCCTGCACCGCTGCGCTCCGCCGCTGCACGCCGCCGCCGCCGGTGCCGGAACAGTATCAAGAAGCCTCGAAAATTGCGCGCGTCATCCGAGCTCCGAAAAATACAAGTGAATAGTCCATTTTCATCGTTTTCGCGCGCTGAATCCAAATCCGAAGTCCATTTTGCCAAATTCCAACTCTAGAAATTGCCGAAGGTACCCGGAAAGGTGTTCCTTGATCCAAACTTCGCGCTGAGTCCAATTTTAATATCCATCGCGCGCGAAACCACTTCTAAAGCTCCGACGGAGTCCACCGATCACCCACGTGATCCATCTTAATCCCGAAGTCCATCACTTGCATCCAAATTGTGCACAAACCCCGCCGACGCGCCACATAGGCCTCCAGAAGCTGTAGATGCAACAGTGCTCCATAAGTGGGAATTTCGGGTCTTCACATCCTCCCCCACTAAAAGAAAGTTTCGTCCTCGAAACTAGCTCAAATCCACCAGGAGTCACAAATACCACGGGTAGGTATCCATCAATAACGCCTCCAGCTCCCCAAACACCACTCACTACCCGTGATCACTTCCCAAAAACAACAATACCCAGTACGACATGGCCCGATTGCGCAACTCCTAATCTCACGAGCCAGAATTCGCAACGGGCGTCCCTTGTACTCCAAACATTCTTAGCGCTCAAATGGTGCGGGTCAACCTCGGGCGAGGGATCCAAAAGCAAAACACTCATGAGCTGAGACGTGGAACAATACAGGGGCTCCATCAAAAGCTGGGGGAAACAAAATAACCACCAGTGCGACACGCACCAAACCACATCCTGGTGCCAATCTCAACAAGGCGACCCGAAGCATACCCACACATTCATCCAATAAGGAGAAGAATCCAATAAGCTGGGGTCTTTACTCGGTTACTTCCCGATCCAAAGCCACCCGAGGGGACTACTCAACCGCAGGCTACCCTCAAAAGGGATCCTCGAGAGATACAATCTCATGCCACAGTTGGTCACTCAACATGCCAACATAACCCCAACGGACCCACGGGTCGAAGTCGATCTCTCAACTAATAAAGAACACCCTGACGGGGGCCAAACCGTCGGTGAACGGGACTGAAAACTGGCCCGGAAGGCGATCATAATGCTGATGCCCAAACTCGCGATCAAAAGTCTGAACCATCAACGACAATCCGCGTAAATTCCCACTCAAGATGCTGAAAGCTGTAATCTCCACCAGTGCCGCATGGCAGATACTGTAAACTGAAGCTGAAATCTTAATCTATCATATAGTACAGAACAGAAATGCTGAGTAATCAGGACTGATAGCCAAGCAGGCACGGCCTACGCCCAGGTATATCAATCAAAGCTGGAAATAATAGGCGTACTGAAAGGCTCAACTGTGGGATCCAAGCTGCCTGCAAAACAGCGGTTCGTCCTGCCACAATACTCATAGGGTCGGACTAATGAAGTGTGGACTGAAGATCATCCCATGGTAATTCTACAGCCACAATGGGAGGCATCACTAAAACACGCAAATCCATCTCCCAACACTGCAAGTACTAATATTGGCGCTGGTATCAGTCTCATTATCCATTGGCCATGCCCTCTCGGCACTGCCAAGTCTAAGAAGCTCCTCCCCTCAAGAATAAATATTGGGTTCAGCCAACCTTGAATAACATCCCTTTGGTCGGGTTCCACCGCCGCTCCAACGGCTAGAATAAGGTGACCCAAGAGGGCATGCACTTGGAGCTAAAACTTGTACCTCAATAACTAGGCATACAGCTTCATCCACACAAGCATGGTAGCACATCCACCAGTGCTCCTCGTGCTCCAAGTCGCTCTGGGAGTAAATCAAAATATCCTTGGGGGAAACACCACTCCCAAATCCGTCCAGGTACAACTGGGACACACAATTCCTCAAATCTCAAAGACAACGGGGCATTAATTATTCCGTTTGGCCTCACCATGCTCTCATAATGCCCTTACCGTGTCCCGAACGCCATCTAGGCGAAGTCCTCGGCTGTCTGATTCCGAGTAGGTACTCGCATTATACAATAACTGCCGGAGTATAGCTCCAACAAAAGGTCCTAGATACCACCCGGACCTGTCTACACCCGAACCATAAAAGGACCCTCACAGTCGTGTATCAACGACGTGGCATCACCACCGTATACCAACGGCGTGGCATCACCGTCGTATACCAACGGCGTGGCATCACCACCGTATACCAACGGCGTGGCACTAGGTCAAACAGACCACTCGATCCATCAGATCCTGCAACTCCGCCATCAGCTCTCTCAGCTCTACAGGCGATATCCAATGAGGTGCTGTCGAGGGTGGCGCGTGTTACGAAATTTGAGTTGGCGTATTTCGTGAAATCGGTTAAGTCTTGAAGATTGAAGATGGAAAGGTTGGATCGTATACCTCAATCTCAAGTAAGAAGAATTCAAAAGGATCAGGTACGTTTAATTAAATAAGTTTGATGATCCGAATACTTCTTATAGTGTAGAAACACTTGGATGAATTTTTTATTGCATAAAAATCAAAAACTAGACATTCCATATGTTCAGAGTCTGGATCGGGCTTTACAGTCCGGACCCCGAACATAGGTTAGTTCGTGCATAATTCCAGTCCGGACCCTGGGAATTTCAGTCCGGACCCCGAACGTGGAATTTGCAAGAAAAGCATGAACAGTCCGGACGGTGGATTTCAGTCCGGACCCCGAATGTCTTCTTTTCTGGAAATTGTCTGTTTCGCTGAGACAGTCCGGACTGCCAACTCCAGTCCGGACTGTCGTCCTGCAAAATTCCAGAAATGGTTAGTTTTTGATTCTTATCTTCTTCCACAAGTTTTCTAACCTATAAATAGACCCTATGATTCATCTTTTAGGGTAGGGCAAAAAATACGACCGAAATAGAAAAATCCACATATAGAGAAGAAGGAAATACTCGATTTAATTCTATGTTTCTTCATCTATATTATTAATTTGATTCTAGGTTTTCCAAACTCAGATTTTGAGTAGAATCAAATTAATGAATACTTAGATGGTATTTCTGATCTATTTCTAATCTAAGTATTCGGCGGATCATCACCACCCAAAAACAACGATTTATCCCAAATCGGCGCGTGGACTCGCGTGGCCTTGTGGATTCAAGGTGCAACCGCTCTCGTGGATTCGGAGCGAGGTACGTTCGTGGATTCGAGACGTGCTACTGGGTGAAGACCGTGGATTCGGTCGGACGTCGTGGACTCGACGTTGGACGCCGTGGATTCGGCGTTGGACGCTAATCGTGGATTCGAGCAGCGTTGCGGAGCAAGCGGAGAAGATCTACTAGGAGCATATGGAAAAGGTTGAGTCGTAAGTGTGTACGGTAAATCACCTTGTACGTGTGTTAATTCTAGTGGATTTCACCGTGTTATCGGTCCCATGGCTTTTTACTCCGGATTGGAGTTTTCCACGTAAAAATCTCTGCGTGTTATTTATTTTTCCGCATTGGGTTTTATATCGCAAAGATTTTTGAGTGTTTATTGTTTACACCTATTCACCCCCCTCTAGGTGTTTTTTCCCCTATTTAGATCCAATTTTACATAACCCAACAAGTGGTATCGGAGCGGGAATAGGGTTGTAAACAATGGTTGAAGGTGGAAACATCAACAGACCTCCGTTCTTCGATGGAACAAATTGTGCGTACTGGAAAGTACGGATGAAAGCCTTTTTAATTTCCTTCAACGAACGGGTGTGGCAATCAATTGAATCAGGATGGTCTAATCCAACTGAAATTATTGCTGATGTTCGCACCATCAAACCTAGGTCGAAATGGACCAAGGAAGAGGTATATTCTTCTTCTTACAATGGCAAAGGGATTAATGCTCTATTTAATGCTTTGTCTCAAACTGAGTTCTCTCGCTTCTCGGCATGTGAGACTACGAAAGAAATCTGGGATGTTCTTCAAGTTACACATGAGGGAACTAACCTTGTGAAGATTCAAAAACTGCAAATGCTTACGAGCAAGTTTGACTCTATTTTCATGGCAGAAAATGAATCTTTCACAGACTATTACACACGATTGCAAGACATCATAAACTCATGTGCTAACTTGGGAGAGAAGATTCCAGAATTTAAAGTTGTAAGAAAGATTTTAAGAACTCTTCCTGAACGATTTCGCCCAAAGGTCGCAGCCATTGAAACAATTAAACACCCGGACGAAATGCGTGTAGAAGAATTAGTTGGTTCACTTCAAACATATGAAATGACTTTTCCTACTAACTATTCTTTTGGAAAGGCATCCTCTTCTAAGTCTTCTGGTTTAGCATTGAAAACAATGAAAGAAGAAGACGCGGATTCATCCTCCTAAGACGATGACGAGAACCTATCTATGGAGGACTTTGAGAAACAGCTTGCTCTCTTGACAAGAAATTTTCGCCGAAACTTCCGAAGGGGTAATTCAAGTAAAACCTCATCCTCCGGAAAGTGGAAGAAAGGCAAAGGATTTTCAAGCCAAAAGTCAAGAAAGCAAGAGAGTTTTTCAAAGGATAAGAAAAGCTCAGAAGGACAAGTCCAGTGCTTCAAGTGCCGAGGATACGGCCATATCTCAACGGAGTGTCCAAATAAGAATCCGTCCAAGAAGAAGGCGATGCAAGCCGTCACTTGGGATGACACCTCAACGTCAAATGAGTCATCTTCCAGTGATGAAGAGAATAACGCAACGGCATTCCACGCGTCCACATCTTCACCCTTCATGTGCTTAATGGCTAGTACATCCGAGTCATTGTCCAACTCCACTGTTGAAAAGACTGCAACGGACGATGAATCGGATAATTCTGAAGGTGAAGATTTTGCTCTTGCCTACCATAAGCTTTTGAGGGATTCAAAGAAACTGGCAAAGCAAAACAAGAGTTTGAGAGGGAGATTGCAGGATCTTGAAGAAGAAGCAAAAAGGGCATATTCTCTCTCAAACGCTCTTGAAGTGGAAAAGGATAATCTGATTAAAATAAATGTTTCCCTTCAAGAGTCCAATGAGTAATTCGAGAAGAATCATGTAGATATGGTGAACAAAGCGAATTACTTCTTAAAGCTCTACGGCGAGGCTTGACAGGAAAAATTGGAAATGACAGAGACCATTTTCCAACTCAAGGATGATTTAAAGCAATTTTCTTCTGGAAGGAGTAAGTTGGATAGGATTCTTGGTCTTGGTCAAACAAATAAATTCGGCCTCGGATACACTCAAACTGGAGACATTCCTAGTTCGAGTGGGACAGTCTTTGTGCCCCAGTCGGTATCTCCTCCTCCGACACCGGAATTGACGACAAACGACGACAACAAACCTACTTCACCCTCTTCGGGATCGTCAAGCACCAAGGTATGTTTTCGTTGTGGTATTGCAGGGCACATAAGGAGAAATTGCAAGATGGGAGCCAAACGCTCAACTCAAGCACTTCTTGCAACGATTACCAAAAGGGTGATTCCTCGGAAATCAAATGCAAATTATTCGAAGGAAAAGAGCCTCGGTAGTTCATCAAACAAGACGTCGACGTCAAGGAAAAGCGATGGATCAAACAAGACGCTTTCACCAAAGGTATCAACTTCACAATCATTTTCGACGTACACCAAAACTCGAAAGGTTTGGGTACGCAAAGGTGAATTCTTCTTTCATCCTTGAACCACGTTGGTACCGAACGACCCTTAGAATTATTGCATATGGATCTTGTGGGGCCGACACGTCAACCATCCTTGGGAGGTAAATGGTATATTTTCTTACTGGTTGATGATTTCTCTAGATACTCATGGGTAGCATTTTTTAAAAGAGAAAGCTGATACTTTTGATTCTTTTCACAAGATTTGCCATCGTATTATGATTGAAAAGAATGAAAAGATCATTCGTGTTAGAAGTGATAGAGGTGGAGAATTCATAAATTCTAAATTCATTGATTTTTGCACTTCCAACGGCATTAAACATGAATTCTCAGCACCCTATACACCTCAACAGAATGGTGTAGTCGAGCGCAAAAACAGGGTTGTTCAAGAGATGGCGCGTGTTATGCTTCATAGCCGGAATTTACCGCTATATTTTTGGGCTGAAGCAGTGAACACCGCCGTCTATGTAATTAATCGAGTGTATTTG
Source organism: Tillandsia leiboldiana (assembly GCA_029204045.2). Taxonomy (NCBI): domain Eukaryota; kingdom Viridiplantae; phylum Streptophyta; class Magnoliopsida; order Poales; family Bromeliaceae; genus Tillandsia; species Tillandsia leiboldiana. The sequence continues at coordinate 89,694 of JAQNDB010000269.1, forward strand.
CGCCCGGGAACCTTAAATACACCATATGAACTATGGTTCTGTAGAAAACCAAACATCAAATATTTTCGTATCTTTGGGAGTCGGTGTTACATTTTACGTGACCGCGAAAATCTTGGTAAATTTGACTCTCGAGTGACGAAGGGATTTTCTTGGGTTATTCTACAAACAGTAGAGCATATCGGGTATTTAACTTGGAATCTAAAACGATTGTAGAATCTATAAATGTTAAAGTAGATGAAGCTTTTCACTCTGCATCTGAAAAATCTACCCCTGATGTCTCTATTGATGATGATACTCCTGTAAATGCATCTTCTCATGATAATACTTCCAATATTAATGATGCATCTAATGGCTCTTCTAGATTATCTGACATGCAGGATTCATCACATGTTTCCCCGAGGACTCCGTTACCTCAAACGTTAAGAATCTCCAAGGATCATCCAAAAACGAACATTATTGGAGACCCTCATGAAGGAGTCAGGACTCGGAGACAGTTGGTTTGTGGATTCGCTTGTTACGTTTCCTTAATCGAACCAAAGAATGTCAATGAAGCTCTTCAGGATGACTACTGGATTGAAGCAATGCAGGAAGAGCTCCATCAGTTCGAGCGAAACAAAGTCTGGGAATTAACGAAGCCTCCGATGCAACACAACGTGATTGGTACTAAATGGATTTTCAAGAATAAGAAAAATGAGGATGGTACCATCATCAGGAACAAAGCACGTCTAGTTGCTCAAGGCTACTCTCAAATAGAAGGTATAGACTTTGATGAAACTTTCGCCCCAGTAGCTAGACTCGAGTCCATTCGTATCTTATTCGCTATTGCTTGTCACTTTAAAATAAAACTCTTTCAAATGGACGTTAAGAGCGCGTTTTTAAATGGGTACTTAAAGGAGGAGGTTTATGTGGCTCAACCGAAAGGTTTTGTAGACCATAAACAACCTAATCATGTTTTTCGTTTGAAAAAGGCTCTTTACGGTTTAAAACAAGCACCGCGAGCGTGGTACGAAAGGTTGACAAAGCACCTTTTGGAAAAGGGCTATACTCGAGGGGGAGCAGACCGGACTCTTTTTGTGAAGCATTATCAGGATAACTTCATTGTTGCACAAATCTATGATGGGCGAACTGACATACTTTCTTGGATTGCGATGAGATGTCTATGATGGGCGAACAAAGGATAATGATGCTTCTAAATTCGCAGAAACCATGGAAAGCGAATTTGAGATGTCTATGATGGGCGAACTGACATACTTTCTTGGATTGCAAGTGAAACAAAATGATGAAGGCATCCATCTGTGTCAATCCAAGTATGCAAAGGAGTTGGTAAAGAAATTCGGATTAGAAGATTCTAAAGATTTTTCGACTCCTATGGGAACTAGCAATAAGGGATTAGGAAGTGAATCTCTTAGTGATAGTGTAGACGAGAAACTCTATCGAAGTATGATTGGAAGTCTACTCTACCTCACAGCTAGTCGCCCGGACATATCCTTTAGTGTTGGGATCTGCGCGAGATATCAATCAGCACCAAAGGAGGATCACCTGAAAGCGATGAAACGGATCATCTGGTACGTCAAAGGAACTGTAAACTTCGGAATTTGGTATCCTATGGGAACAAGTCTTGACATTATAGGATATTCAGATGCCGATTGGGCAGGATCAGTGGATGATCGGAAAAGTACGAGTGGTGCATGTTTCTATCTTGGCCATTGTCTTGTTGCATGGCATAGTAAAAAACAGAACTGCATTGCACTCTCGACTGCCGAAGCGGAATATATCTCAGCGGGTAGTTGTTCAACCCAACTTATTTGGATGAAAAGCGTGTTGAGCGACTTCCGAATTTCAGCAACTTCGGTAACAATTTTATGTGACAACACTAGTGCTATAAACATTTCAAAAAACCCTGTGTTGCACTCAAGAACAAAACACATTGAACTTAGATATCATTTTCTTAGAGAGCTAGTTGAATCAAATATTCTTCAACTTTCCTACATTCCAACTGAGGATCAATTAGCTGACATTTTAACAAAACCTTTGGATCAAAAATGTTTTATTCATTTGCGTAAGGCAATTGGAATGCTTTCCTTGAAATAATTTTTTTTGAAACCAATCCTTAGGTTAGGTTTTGTTTTTGTGTTTTTGTTCTTTATCTATTCTTGTACATAAAACATTAATTGACCATTAGTTATATTGACTTTAACTGCATCCTTTTATATGTTTAGAAATTTATTATGCTTTAGATATCATAATATTTCAGTTGATCCAATGATCATTTATATCAATTAAGTCATTTCTTAAAGTGATCAAAGTCAATTTCTCTCTCAATGATCTCTTGGTATAGTTTTTATCTTATTTGACTATTTAGTCGAGTATGAAATCGAGATCAATGTTTGGTTGAATACTTTATATGTTAAATAATTGATAGCCAATTGAGGGGGAGCCAAAGAAAAAGTGTTATGCTCAAAAGATGTGGAAAGAGTTACATCCCAATGAGGAGTGTGAAAACTACCACCACATGGAGGAAAGAGCTACCACCTCGGTCGTCCGAGTACTGTGTGCAGCTACCACATGTATACCAAGCATGGTTTTTCAAGATAGTTAAATAAAATGCATGTTGAAATACTTGACTTTGTCAAATTTCAAGGTTGGTATAAGGTGGGATTTTAATGAAAGATGCTCAAAGAGCCACTCTCTTCAACAAATTGTCCAGATACATTATCTAATATATTTGGGATTTCAAACATCTATTGATCTTGGTATTTCATTTTTTTACCAAATTGATGATTTGATAAAGGAATTACGCATAAGATCATGTTAGATGTGATTGAAATTGTTCAACTTTAAGGGATTTAATTTTTATAAATTTTCGTTTCTTTATTTGGATATTGTTGATAGATTTTGCATAATCTATTTCTTGTTATATGAAACGATGATTTTTATCTAAAGTTGATATACAAAAGTGCTTACATACTTTTTCTAGATTCTCTGGAATTTTTCTGAATTTTTCTGAAGAAAAAGTTTGGAGCCGGTCCGGACTGGACAAGCCGATCCGGACCCCGAACGCAGGAAAATCCTGCGGGTAGTCGATCCGGACTGCATTCTTCGGGCAGTCCGGACCGCGGCTAGGGTTTTATTAAGAACAAAAGGGATTTGATTTCTTTTACTACAATCTTTTGTTCAAAAGTCTCCAGAGCTTCTCTCTCTAGAATTCAAGTACTTTGGAGCCTTCCCAACTCGTTTTCTCCAAATCCAAGTGATTTTTCTTGATCAAAATCTCGGTTTTTCACAGATTTTCTATACTTTTCTCAAAACGTGATGCAAATCTCATATCTTTTTCGTTTGTGATTTGTTTTTGATCAATCTTCTTTTGAAATAAGAACTCTGGGTAGATTAGTTTTGATTATATGCTAGGTTTTCTCTTGATTAACCGATTTTTAGGCTTCGATTTCTAAAAATTCGGTTTTAGGGCATATAATAGGAATTTTCGAAAATCATGGAGTTGATCTATTTTTAAAATTCTTTTTGCAAAACTAATTTGATCCCTAGTCTCTCTACTTGATAATGATTGTTTAGGTACAATTTTTCAAATTTTTGAAAATAGACAATTTTTTTGTCGTGTTCTTGAGTTGTTGTTCACAGGACTTGTCTCTCCCAACCAACAGTAGAAATGGTAATCCCTTGGATCATATTTCTTCTTTCTGCCATGGTTCACGCGAAAGCAACAAACAAGCCTAAGCGGGCTAAGAAGGCAAAGAAAACTCGAGATGACTCCGAGACGGAATCAGAAACTGAATCAATCGACTGGGATGAGTTGGTGGTTTGAAGCGACAGTTCCTACTGGTTCAAAGGGAAAGCCCAGCAGAAACGTCCAAGGCAAAAACTCCACCTACTGCCGCTGAGAAAGGGAAAGCACGATGGAAGCAACTCCACCTATAACCAAGAGAAAGAATGTTGCAAGGAAACGAGGACGTGCTCGGGGTATCTCAATTGAGGAACCACTGGCAAGCCAGCCCCCTCCACAAGACTTTATAAGCTCAACAAGGATAAAGGATTTCGAGGAAAAGAGAGTGCATTGGCGAAAGACACGTCAATGTCAATGCTCTAAAGGAATGGAAGGAACTATTTGGGACCTTGTTTGACCATGCAGGTCTTGGCCCCATATGAAATTTTCCTGAGACCACCGGATATTGTCTCCATTCGGTGCGGATGTTCTATCAGAATGGTTCAGGAATTGGTTGATCAGGAGGACGGAAAGCGCGAATTTCTAACAAAGGTTAGAAATATTCAAATCAAGGTCACTCCACAATTGATTGGAGAAGTTGTGGGGATGAAGGCTAGGGCTGAAGGCCGACATTACTTGAAAGGTCATGTCTACTCCACTGACTCTTGGAGAGTGGTTGTAAATGGGATTTGTATGCCCGATACGATGTCAACAGGGAACTCGGTTCTCTCAAGAGAGCTTAGACCGGAATATCGATATCTAAACTTTATTGTTTGCTACAATATCCTTCCGAATATGCAAACTAAAGTTCTTCGATGGGACAGGATGCTTTTTCTCTATCTTATTGGACACCCGGCAACTGCTATGGGTTCTAACTTCAACATTCCGTTCCTTATCTGGTCTAGGATGGCTCGGTATGTCGAACATGCGCATCCCACCGAGAGACTTCCATATCCAATGTTAATTATGCGTATTTTGAAAAGATTCAAAGTCGATACTTCTTCATCGACTTATATGTATAGCTTGGGGACTATCAACGACTCGACTATCGTCAAATCCCTCTCCACAAAGCAAGATGAGCCTCCATCACCTCCTCGTCGACGAAGAACACAATCTGCAGCTCCACCTCCAGCAGCTACAACATCAGTTCCCCCAATACCTCCTTCAACCTCCGATGATGATGCCTCCGTTACCTCAATCTACAAAGAACAACAGCGCCTCTCCAACGAGCAAGAACGGATGTCTACGAGTTCGTTGAGATGAAAGAGGACCTTAGAGAGGTAAAGAAAGAACAAGTTTCAATGAACAAGCGCATCAAGAAATATTTCAAAAGCTCGGATGCATCAACTCTGACGATTCGGAGTAATCTCTTTTATTCTCACGATCGTTTAGTTATTTTTGGTACTAACCTTCTGTATTCTTGCAGGCTGTTACATTTTTAAGTTCTCAGGTTACGTTTGGTTCTTGAACTTTTAACTCTTCCTTCTTTTGTAATTTTGGCTAAGTTTTGTGACAAAAAGGGGGAGAGAGTTTAGGAGAACTTTGAACAATGCACAATGCTCTGTGATTGACCATGACTATACTTGTGTGAGAACAATGCTGAAACTAAGGTAAGTATAACTTCAACTTTTGGGTTTTATCTTGTGTTTTGATGCATGCCTCAACTAACTATTCGACTAACTATTTGGGCATATAGTATAACTAACAAGTTGCTCGTTGACTAACCTTTCTATGACATTTGGATTTGTATTGCTTAGAAGATATGTCGATTTTTTATTATGATTTTCATACATATCTGAATTTGCAAATATCAAATATCATGATGAGTATAAACTCTATCTCTGTGTTTGGTTTTGATTGTTGAAAATTCTTGAGGTTACTAACGATTTTTTGTGTCAAGAATGATTTCTTTTGCAGAGATTACAGATGTCTAAGTCTAGAGTCTGTTTTTAGGAGTTTAACTCATGTATTATTTTTATTTGGATCTTCAATGTAAATTTTTGTTGTATGGTGATATCAACAAAAATATCTTTTTGAATTTTCTTGAGTGGATTTGTGTTTTGTCACGAAATCGCCCAAAGGGGGAGATTGTTACAGAATTTGAGTTGGCGTATTTCGTGAAATCGGTTAAGTCTTGAAGATTGAAGATGGAAAAAGTTGGATCGTATATCTCAATCTCAAGTAAGAAGAATTCAAAAGGATCAGGTACGTTTAATTAAATAAGTTTGATGATCCGAATACTTCTTATAGTGCAGAAACACTTGGATGAATTTTTTATTGCATAAAATTCAAAAACTGGACATTCCATATGTTCAGAGTCCGGATCGGGCTTTACAGTCCGGACCCCGAACATGGTTAGTTCGTGCATAATTCCAGTCCGGACCCTGGGGAAATTTCAGTCCGGACCCCGACTGTCACGCCCCGGGTCGAAACTTGCGACCCGGGCTCGCCAACAGATCGGCCGCCATACGGGAAGCCCCGTATAGACGTAGCGACTAACCTGCAAAAGAGATCTACACTAAACAGATATCAGAGCTGATAAAGAAAAAGCTGGATAAAATAAATAGAACTCTAAGAAAATATACAACCAGAGTCCTCACCAATACAATATCTCTCAAATAAGAAAGAGTACAACTCAATCCTCACTACAAGGTCACTCGACAAAAACTGTCACGCCCCGGGTGTAAACCAGAACCCGAGCCCGTCCACAGATCCGCCGTGCACACGGAATTTTCCGTGTACACGAAGCGCTGATAACCTGCTCAGATATAAAACAAGTAATATAGGAGCATAAACAGAGCTAAACTAAAACTAATACAACTCAGACAAATGCTGGAATGAAAGTACAGTAAGCTCTCAAAAATAGTACAAGTGTCTCTCCCAGCTCACGAAATATATACAACCAGCTGGCCGCAGCCAGACCCAAAATAAAAGGAAAATACAACCGTCTGAGTGTACTGGGGTACATCAAAACTACAAAACTCCAACTCGGGGCAGCAGCTAGCTAATCAGCGATCCTCTTACCTCGATCAGGGAAGAGGGTCCCGTGAATCCGCAGAAGACTCTACAAACAAAGGGAAAAGAAAAGAGAAAACAAGTGGGGGTGAGAACTACTATAAAAACAGTAGCCTCCCCTAGTGGGTAGACCTCAAACTCAGAAATACCCACTAGGACTACTAGAGGCGAAAATGAAATAAAGGTAGTATGCTAAAGGTAAGTCTAGCTGATGATAAAGCTACCCCTAGTATGCCTCTAAAATGCCTAGCTGTCAAAATCGCTAGAAGTATGCATCAGTATGTCAAAACCTGGCCAACAAACCCAATCAATACACCAGTCAACACTGGTACTGCCTGCTGTACTGTCAACTCGAGAACCCAGTATCTGATCGGCACACGGCACGATCCTCAAAGTACCCAATCAACCGGCACACGGCTCGGCCCTAAGCCTACTCCGGAGTGGCACTCGAGGGGAGCGACCCACACGAGTAAAAATATGTAACCATAAGTATCTGATGTAGCAGGACTGGATCAAGACTCTAAATGAGTGGGTAAGACCATCCACTAAAGAAGCCGATCCCTCACCTCCAATCTGATGCAATAATAATAATACTAGTAAGCCGGTCAACCGCCCACAGTCCGCGGTTGCCGCAACACTCAACCATCCATCCCCGACTGTCCCAACTCTGAACATCTGAACTACACAATCCTCTACAACTAGACTACAGGAGAATGGAAGAAAAGCATGGTTTCTCCTAAGTCAATTCCAGCATGTATGTGTAGCAGAAAAAAGTGGCCTAGCTAGATGACCATTGAAGCATGCAAAGTCCTTTACTTGATAAACCCCTTTCAATTATTCTAACATATGCAACATTAAATGTTTGGACCCTCCGATGTACACGTGGCATGATATACGATACATGATACAATTTAGATGCACAATTAACTAGCAAGTACACCTTTTACAACATGCATTCTAACCACATGCCCAAACCTTTCCTTAACACACAATATGATATGGCTATAGCATTCTTTCCAACTAATTAAATTGCATATCCAAACATGGAAACACCCACTTACTAACTTGTAGCCTGCTAACAATGCAAGTATTAGCAAAGGAACCTTAATCTCATGCAAGCATGCTAGATACATTCATATTTAATAACACAAAATCGTGGCATTCTAATAGGCCTAGTGACATTCACAAGTAGGAGGTTCACAACATCACCCACTCGAGCGCTATTCCAAATTCCCAAAGGCGAAGTCCAAGATCAGTCCAACACACCACCAATCTGTACAAAATACCCCAAAGGAAAAATACATAAGCTAAACATCCACACTTTCCAGAATCTGTCCCCCAAATCAGCAGTCCACAATTCACTAATTTTACCTGCGAATAACGCCCAGAAAAATCCAAGAAAAATACTATCGCGATCCTTGCGACGAGCCCGTCGAAACGAGTACCTGCACGCCCAATTTGGAGTTTCCTACGCTGAGATAAAAATCCGACAAGGGGTACACCCCAAATCCAAACTGCACTAAATTCCTGTAACAAGGAACCACAGAGAAAGGAGATTCTCACCTCGAATAAAATTCGGAAATTCTGAGAAAAATCCAGGAGACTCCTTGCGAAGCGTAGATGAAAATTGCCTTTTGAATCGCCTCGTTCTGACGCATGAACGAAAATATATGGCAAGAACACTGCGGTGCTGTCCCAAAAGTCCGCGAAGAAAAAGGGTCAAATGGGTGCTAAGAAAACTCCAAGATAAGCACGGAAATCGAGGAACCATAAAACACAGGAGTTGAAGCCCTACCTGTCGTGAGTCCAACGGCGCAAGAATCGGCGAATTCCGATGTCGGGGTGGGTCGGAGGAGTCCAAACACTGAGAGAGGGGCGAAGAGGATCGCCGGAGAACAAGCGTCGCGCCGCGCCGTAAAATGGTGAACCTCGGGATGCGTGCCTCCAAAAATCTTCAAACTTCTCCAAAGGGTAGAGCACTGAGAGAGGAGGAATCTCTGTGAAGGAAGCCCAGCGAAAAGAAGTCCAAAAAAGCTAAAGGGGCGAATGGGGGGAGCTATTTAAAGGCCCAGCCCAAATAGCTTAAGGGCCGGTTTTCGGGCGCAGTTTCCGGGCGCACTGCGCCCGGAAACCGGGTTGTACAGAACCCGTCCGACGCGCCCGAAAGTTCCTGGGACGGCCACGTCGCCCGAACAGGGGACAGCGGATCCCCGCGGCCCGCAACACGCCACGTGGCCCCCCGCAGTCAGCGGGGGTAGGTACGGCCGCCCAATCCCGAGGCGACGCGTGTCGCACTCGAGTGCGGCCGACCGCCCGCCTGGCGCCACTGTGCGCGCACCTCCGTGCGCGCACAGTACCGAGGAGGCGCCCTCCCGCGCACCCGTGGACCGCGCCCACGTGGGCCGACGAATCCGAAGCCGCCACGTGTCATGCGCCCGGTCCACCGCAATCCCGCAATTCAGTGAGCCGTGCCGCGTGCGCCCGCCTACCAGGGCACGCCACGCGTCCACCCGCCGCGGTCCATGCACCGCCGCGCCACTGCGTGGACCAGCTGCGTGAGCCGGCCAATAAAAGGCCGCCACGTGGCTCGGGCCGGTCCACGTGTCACCCCCATGCACCGAAAACCCAAATCTTCCGGAAGCCCGCATTTGGTCATCCGGACTCCAAATTCAACAAGCAAATAGCCGTTTTCAAGCGTTTTTCCGCGCTGAATCCAAATCCAACCTCAGATTGGCCCAAAACCTTTTCTAAAATTCGGCAATTACAGCCGAAGGCCAATTCCGCTATCAAAGTCTCACGAGGTCCATCTGTGGCACCCCTTCGATGCACCATGGCCAGACACACCAACACTAGGTGTTCTACACAGTGGATTCATCGGAAAGTCGCAAGGAAAGTCGCAAGGGAAAAACCAGTACACTAACCTCCCCTACAAGAAAAAGTTTCGTCCTCGAAACAAAAGTCATACCTCAGACAGGAGCCTCAAACAAGTGGGGGTGAGCATCCATCATCGCTGACTCCAACTCCAGGTAGCCTCGCGCTCGTCATGACTGCTCCAGAGGATCTTCACATAAGGGATGGCTCGACTGCGCAACTCCCTAACCTCGCGGTCCAAGATCCTCAACGGCCAACATAGCTCAGGTCCTCAGCAACCTCCAATGGGGTGAAATCGATGACATGGGACGGGTCATGAATACCTCCTCAGCGTCGATACATGAAACTCATTGTGAACACCTGAAAGCCTGGGAGGAAGCGCAAGCCTGTAGGCAACTGGCCCTAAGCGCTCAACACCTCAAAAGGTCCAATATAACGAGGGCTCAGTTTCCCACGAATACCAAATCTCCGAATCCCCTTCGAAGGCGAGACTTTCAGAAAAACATGGTCACCCACCTGAAACTCTAAGTCGCGCGTCGAGTATCAGCATAACTCCTCTGTCGACTCTGGGCGGGTCTCTAGGTGTCGTCGTATCAATCTGACCTTTTCCTCTGCCTCTAACAGTAGATCAGGACCCAAAGTCTTCTTCTCACCCACGTCACTCCAATAAAGGGTGACCGACACTTGCGTCCATACAACGCTTCAAACGGAGCCATCTGAATGCTCGCTTGATAGCTGTTGTTGTACGCGAACTCAACTAATCCCAAGTGTCGGTACCATCCTCCTCCAAAGTCCAGAATGCATGCTCTCAACATATCCTCGAGGGTCTGAATAGTGCGCTCTGACTGCCCATCGGTCTGTGGGTGGAATGCTGTACTAAATCGGAGCTGCGTCCCCAAGGCTGTCTGTAAACTCCTCCAGAAATGCGAGACAAACCTCGGGTCTCTATCTGATACGATGGAAAACGGGTACCCCGTGCAATCTAACCACCTCAGCCAAGTACACCTGCGCCAGTCGCTCCATCGGCCAAGTCATCTGAACCGGTAAAAAGTGAGCGGATTTGGAAGCCTGTCCACGACTACCCAGATAGCATCCGCTCCCGTCTGTGCTCTCGGCAACCCAGTGACAAAATCCATCGTAACATGTTCCCATTTCCATTCAGGGATTGGGAGACTCTGCAACTTGCCAGCAGGTACACGATGCTCAGCCTTTACTTGCTGACAAGTTTAAATAGTGCGCTACAAATCTCCCAATGTCTCTTTTCATCCCATTCCACCAAAACTGTGCCTTCAGATCCCTATACATCTTAGTCCCACCAGGGTGGATGGTATAAGGTGTATAGTGGGCCTCCCTCAAGATCTGCTCTCGAATCTCTGCATCCATAGGCACGCAAGCTCGGTCCCTGTACCGGAGTACTCCCGCAGCATCAACTGAAAAGTCCCCTATCAAACCAGTCTGCATCTGCTCCCGAATCCTCACCAGGTGGGGGTCCTCACTCTGTCTCTCCCGAATCCTGTCCAACAGAGTGGGCTGCACGACTAGAGACATAAGTCTAGCAGAGACCCCAGGGGACACAACCTCGAGCTCTAACCGCCTCATCTGCTCAAGTAATGGCGCCTGATCGGTGATCCTCAAAGATAGACTCTGTACTGCTCTCCTGCTCAGGGCATCAGCAACCACGTTGGCCTTGCCAGGGTGGTATAAAATGTCTACATCATAATCTTTCAACAATTCCAACCATCTACGCTGCCTCAAGTTGAGCTCCCTGTGTGTGAACAGGTATTTCAAGCTCTTGTGGTCGGTGTAAATCTCGCAGTGTTCCCCATACAGGTAGTGGCGCCACAACTTTAGTGCAAAAATCACTGCAGCTAGCTCCAAATCATGGGTAGGGTAATTCTTTTCATAATCCTTCAGTTGCCGAGAGGCGTAAGCGATTACCCTACCATCCTGCATCAGCACGCAACCAAGTCCACTGTGCGATGCATCACTAAAACACGTATCCTTTCCCCATAACAGGGAGGGAAAGGATAGGAGCCGACATCAACCTGATCTTTAATTCCTCAAAGCTCCTCTGGCAGTCGTCACTCCAAATAAACTTAATCCCTTTTCGCGTCAAACGAGTGAGGGGTGTGGAAAGTTTCGCAAAACCTTCCACAAACCGACGGTAATATCCCGCTAAGCCCATAAAACTGCGGACTTCGGATACGTCGTCGGTCGGGGCCAATCCCGGACTGCCTCGATCTTTGCCGGGTCTACTGCCACTCCAGCGGCTGAAATCACGTGGCCCAAAAGACAACCTCCCGAAGCCAGAAATCACACTTAGATAACTTGGCATACAACTTTCTCTCTCTCAGAAGTTGTAGCACAATCCTCAGATGCTCTCGTGCTCCACATCGCTTCGGGAATAAACTAGGATGTCATCAATAAAGACAACTACGAACCGATCCAGATATGGTCGAAAAAATCCGGTTCATAAATCCATAAAAGCAGCAGGGGCATTTGTCAATCCAAAAGGCATGACGGTGAACTCATAATGCCCGTACCGCGTTCTGATGCCGTCTTCGGGATGTCCTCGGCCTTCACCTTCAATTGGTGGTAACCAGACTGTAAATCAATCTTGGAGAAGACACAAGACCCCTTGCAGCTGGTCGAATAAGTCATCAATGCGCGGCAAAGGGTACTTGTTCTTGATAGTCACTTTATTCAGTCCCGGAATCCACCACAGCGAAGTGAACCATCCTTCTTCTTCACAAATGCACCGGCGCTCCCCAAGGTGATACACTCGGCCTCACAAAACCCTTGTCCATTAAATCCTGGAGTTGCGCCGTTAACTCCCGCAGCTCGGCCGGTGCCATTCGGTAAGGAGCCTTAGAGCTTGCGCAGTTCCTGGAACTACGTCAATCAAAAACTCAACCTCCCTATCCGGCGGCATATGAACAAGCTCCGGAGGAAAAACATCCGGGTACTCATGGACAATAGGGATATCGTGAGTCCCGGTGCCGCCGTAGGCTCCTTAACCACGATGCCAAAAAGGCCAACGCATCCACTGCGCATCATCTGCCTCGACGAGAGGTCGAAACCACAGAGGCAAAGAAAGCACTCTGGCACCCCCTGTAAACGAACACCTCCTGGCCTGGCTCGCTTAAGGTAACAGTCCTCGCGCGCAACTCAATCGTCGCGAATAGCGAGCAGCCAATCCCTCCCAGTACAATGTCGTTAATCTTGCAGCTCACTAAGGCTAAGGTCCGTGGCAAGATACAGGACCAATCTGAACAGGGCAAGACCAACAACATCCTCTCATGCAATGAGTCAGGAAATGACCTATACGCATGTGGCAACCGACTAACACAGTCCATGCGATGATGCAAATACTCTACTGAGAAAAGACTGTGATGCACCGGTGTATAAATAAAGTGAGACGAGCTTATTACCAAGAAGTAAAGGATACTGCCACCACGTGGCGGTGCCGTGGAGTCCCCTACCCTGTGCGGCGTAGAATCGCCGCTCTGAGCTGCCGTGGCGTTTGGTAATCTGAGGGGGGAGGAAGGCGCCTGCCTCGGGGCATAAGGCCGACTGCTGGGGACTGACAGGGGTGATGCCGAGGAAGGAGGCGGCGTCGACGCTGCAATAAGGGCAAGGGGCTAGCATGTGGACCAGACTGTCCCACAGTAAAAATAGTCCCCACCGTGATCACAAGTGCTAGGAAAGTGAGGCCACCACAGAAGACACATCTCTCAGACGACTGGGACGTCGGGCCTGTGCTGTGGTCTCCGAGGACTGCTGCTGATCTGCTGCCGCTGTGGATGTCGCTGTGACCCCTTGATTGTCGCGACTGCGACCTCTGCTGCTGGTGCGATGTGCTGATGTGCTGGGGCTTGCTGCTGCTGTGCTGCTGTGGGGGTCTTGGGATCCACCAGACCCTTGCCGCTCCGAACGCCACGGCCCGTAAAACGGCGGAGGTGGAGTCGGGGCGGGCCTCCATTGAAATGGCCTGTCCCCCGTCTGGCATTGGCCGCTTCC
>JAQNDB010000270.1:0-65120 GCA_029204045.2 Tillandsia leiboldiana
TCAGGCCCGACTGTCTGCCCACCAATATCCTCAAGAGACATAAATAAACCAAGCAGTAAGACCTGAACAAGAAAGCTGAAGACACTCAACAGCTATCATGCCCTTATCTAAAGGCCTTAAACCTCCACATAACGGTCAAAGTACTCACACGACACGGGACCAACGTCAAACCTAACGGCTCCCAACAACACTAGTACGGTCTAAAACACAGCATACTAGACCTACTCAGCCCCCAGGCACGAGTGCAACAATGAAGTAGGCTGACCGAGTTAAACCCAATCAAATGGGCCCGGTATACAAACCGAGTTTCTCTGCCGCTCTGCTGTCGAACTCAAAACTCATTTGTGGAATACTGACCGACTACTACACGGTACGCGGCATCCCAATAGGTGACAGACGAGACTGACCGGTACGGTCGCACCCAAAATAAGTGTAGACGGGCTCCTGACCGTCACGGTTGCACATTAATAAGGACAGACCGGCTCCTGACCGGCACGGTTTCACATTAAATAAGTGACAGGACCGGCTCCTGACCGGCACGTTTGCACATTAAATAAGTGATAGACCGGCTCCTGACCGGCACGTCGTACACTAAATAAGTAGAAAAACCCCGCCCACTAGAGAAATCTGATAACCATCTGGTGCATAAATATGTCCGGTAACCGCCCAATATCGGCGGTTGCCGCAATACCCTGCCGTCTATAATCCAGCACAACCCGTCCCTGACACCAATGTCCCGGCACACTACCCCCGACCCCTGCTCGCACCCGAGCGACACAGACCGCCTGACAACACAGAAGGGAAATAATAACATGGTTTCTCCTAAGTCAAGTTCCAAAAAGTAGTGTAGCAGTAAAGATGGCCTAACCAGATGACCATATAAGCATGCAAAGGTCCTTCACTTAGCAAGTTAAGTAAGGTGACCAATTCTTACAAGCAACTAAGGCATACTATCGCTTAAGTATCCAGTTGTACAAGAATGTCAAATGCCAACCTTTGCACATGCATAAACAATCTCCAACCAGATAATCATGATATTCTCCTTAACATAATATTCCCAAAGTATTAGACCACATACCGTTATGCAAGATATAGCTATTTTACTAGTTATCTAGTCTCCTGGAGATGCAAGTGCTACTAAAGTCCATAATCTTATACAAGCAGTGCTGTCAACTCACATAGGGTAAGTCCCTTAGGAAGCATTTACAATTCATCATCATGAATATATAAATGCTGCAATCCTCGATAATATTTAACATGAATATAAATCTTGCAATTCCCTTTATACAACCATCCTCCTAGCTTACCTCACAATACATACAATTATTGCACCTTAACATGCATGCATTCTAATATAAGAATTAGAGAACCGCCAACGGTTCTGGGAACAAAGCACCCACCTGAAACACTTTCCGCAGGCAAAGCCGAAGTCGGGGAAGCGCGGATCCTCAAACTGACGAAACCTCGAAAATCGTGCCGCACTCGCGCACACTGCCGCGAATCACGAAAAATCCCGGAAGCTCGAGCACAAATTAAAAATTACATAAGTCCAAGTCCACCGGCATTAAAGGTAACCCACAGCACACTTAAAATACATACCTGCAAATATTAAGTCCACAGCACCCTCAAGATGCTCCAAGCACACCATAAATTCACTTAGGCCCACAGCACACACACACACTTCCCAGCACAAAATAATTCTCCAACACAACACTATGCTCACAATAAAATCATATAACCACCTACAACTCCAATGCACAACACATATACAACTCATAGCACCATCAGCATGCTCACTTAAACACCAGTACACATTAGATCCACATCCCCCCCTTTTACAAGCTCCAAGCATACTAATAGTTAATATCCACACATACACAAACCCTTAATCCCACCTTTACACAGTACCAACAACAACACCACAAGTCCACTATAACATCTGCATGATCATAATACAAATGCTCACTTTCACAAAGCACACTCCAAAATTTCACAATCCTTAATATACTCACCAAAATTCTCAGCATCATCTCTGCTCCAACACAACCAACCAGCAGCACCAAGATCACAGCCAACCCAAGTCACCCATATCCAGCATCTGTCCACACCAAAGCAAGGAAAAGAAATAGAAATAATCCATTAAAATCGGCCAAACCCCGATCCCCAAGCTTACTGGGCAAACCAGCCCTCGGTCGCCGAAAATGCGGCGCGCCCATGCGAGAAATTTCTTGCGCACGTGCCGCAGCGCGCCGCCCAGCCGCTGCCCGCATGGCGCCCGCGCGCTAGCCGCCTGCCGCGCGGCGCCCCGCGCGCAGCTGCGCGCAGCCCTGGAGCATGCCGCGCAGCACCAGGTGCCTGCCGCGCGGCGCCAGCACACCAGCCGCGCGGCACCTGGCCTGCCGCGCGGCCGCCCCATACCTGCAGCGCGGCGCCCTGGCGCGCCCGCCCTGCTGCGCGGCACCCAGGCGCGCCCGCCTGCTGCGCGGCGCCCTGGTGCGCCCGCACGCTGCGCGCGCCCAGGCGCGCCCGCCTGCTGCGCAGCGCCCAGCCGTACACTGCGCAGCGCCCTGCTGCGCGCGCCTGCGCAGCAGCCTGTGCCAGCCTCGCGCGCCCATGTGCGCCCGCGCGGCTCCCCCAGCTGCAGCCACCCAACTCCTCGGACAAGCAGTCCGTCAACAGCAACCCACACACCAACATCACCCAAAAACTGAAACCGACACCATTAAATTCCTCCAACAAAACCCAAGCTCTCACAAAAATCTGCACTAACAACTTACCTTGCCGAAGCTCGTCACGCGCTCTCCGCTCGGCTCCACTCGGCAACTAGTAGGGGGGTCCACACCACAAGCACACTTCACAAAATCCCTCATTTCCTTCTTCTTCTTCCTTCTTTTCTTCTTTTTTCCCTCCTTCACTCATTCCTCTGTTCACTTGTCTTTCCTCTGTTTTTGCAGGGGAGAAGGCGATGAGGTGGCGGCTAATTAATGTGGCTCATTAATTAGAGAAGTGCATGGCAGCTAATTAGGCCAAAAACCAAAGAACCCCCCAGCACAAAATAAAATCTCAATAAAATCCTTTATACACCCTTCCTCTTTCTACAACACAGTTAAAGCAACCAAATTAATTAAATTTCTTAATTAATTAATTAATTCCTTTCTAGCCCACCATAACTCACTTTTTGCTCTCGGGGCCTCCGCACCAGTCCGGAACCTCCCGAACTCCGCTGTAATCTGAAAATACATATGTCCACAGTTTCTCCCCCTCAAAAAGCTCAACTGTGGAGTCGGTGTGCTCAATCCAAAAACCGGCTCCACTAATTCCCAGTTCCAACTCACTTTTCGCCTTCGGGTCCTCCGCGTCAGTTCGGAACCTCCCGAACTCCGCTGTAATCATAAAGTACACCTGTTCCAAGTATTTTCCCTTTTTTTGTACACCACAGTGGAGTCGAGGCTTTGCCAAAACCAGTCCTCTAACGGCGCACAATGCCCGAAAAATCCGATTCAAGCTGGGGCTTCCGCGTTGATCCGAATCTACCCGAACTCAACTGTAAACATAATTTGAACTCGTCCAAAGCAAATCCTCCGCACCACGCCATCTTGCGAGGTCGGTGCACTAACCGAAATCCCGGTACTCTACACTCTCCCTTCCTTAAAAAGGTTTCGTCCTCGAACCAGAACAATCCAAAACTTAGGAGGGTGACTCAATCAAATGGGGGGGGAGATCCTCAAACTCATCCTCAGGCTCTCAGGTGGCCATTCTCACTCATCATGACGGCTCCACTGAACCTTCCCAGAGGTGTAACTCGACTACACAATTCTTCTGTCTCAGAAGCAAGAATTGCATCGGTCGATCCTGATAACTCAATCCTCGTCCGATTCCAAGGAAGTGAGATCCAAAACATGCCAGGGATCAAATACAGTTCTTCCAGCCAGATAATTACTCGCGGACCAGACTCCCCGCGTAAGCTCAAATCAACTAACCCCTATGGATAGTGGCTTCCACAAATCAAGATCTCCAAATCCAAACACTAAGCCTCCAATAGGCAACTCCCTCGTTGCTCCTTAGCAACCAAAATGCTCAAAATTCCACAAATGCACTCTCACATCCCTTTACAGGGGAAGAATTTCAACTTCAGGAACATTTCCCCAAATTTCCAACTCTCAATTTCCGAGTTCCAAAAGTGGCATCCACTGATCGACCATCTCATTTCCGAGGTTGCACTGCTCACCTAGTCAAGGTGTACTAACCATAAGGTCCCTGCCGGGATAACACTATATTATACTAATCATACAACTTGATAACTTTATCCACCGGCGTTGCCTCAACCAAATTCCTCCTGAGTAACCAAGTACTTCAGGTCCAAGGGTCTATGGACAACTCAATTTCTTCTCTCCTAGAAGTTGCAGCACTATCCTCAAGTGCTTCTCACGCTCTATATCACCTCGGAGATAAATTCAAATATTCACGACGGGTACTACCACCAACCCATCCAAACACAGCTGGAATAGCACAATTCCTAAGGTCAGTAGGGCATTAGTCAATCCACTTGACCTCGCCAAAAGCTCATAATGCCCCTACTGGTTCCTGACACTATCAGGGCACAGCCCTCGACTATATCGTTCCATAAAGATACCTGCCTCACAAATGAGCATCTGCCGGAAAACAATCCAAACCTGTCTGTGCTCGAACCATCATAGAACCCTCACCGTTGTGTATTCACAACGTGGCATCACCGCCGTGTACCAACGGCGTGGCATCACCACCGTGTATCAACGGTGTGGCATCATACCCAAGTATCAATCTCTCGGATCCTTACTGTCGTATTCCCACGACGCGGTACTGGGTCATACAGACCTCCCGATCCATCAGATCCCGCAACTACGCTAACAGCTCTCTCTCTCTCACGGGTGATACTCCAAGAGGTGCTGCCGAAGTCGGCACGGTTTCCAAAACCACGCCAAACACTGTCTCGATCTCAATATCACTAAACGGCGGCTTCAATCTCAGCCCAGATAGACTCTCACCCGGGATCACACGGGCGATGAAGATATTCTTTAGTCCCGGTGCCACCGTAGGCACCTCCTCTACAGTCGCTAGCCAAGCGATACGACCACGACTCAACCTCTGTCGTGCTCTAGCTTCCTTTATAAGCATACTCCTCCTGACCAGGTCCACGGAGGGTCATGTCCCCTCTCGACATTCCATGATAGCATGACATTGGGATACCCAATCCCTAACCAACTTCATATCAACATCTCGGAGCTGATGAAGGACTAACAACTCAATGGATCAAATCCAAGGTCCTATCTGCACTGGGCAGGACTGGTAACACTCATCCATGCGCTACACGTGATCTGGAACCTGATCCTCATGTGCACAAGCCAACAGTCCCATCTCTGACCCACGCGAAGCTATCCCTGCTCTATTGAACCATGCACAAGCGGTGTCGGCATCAACATGCCCTAACTCCGATGACTGTAATGAAATCACACTTGCAGCAACTCGATCCACTGCCGTGGCGCCCTTCAACCGGGCGGCACAAATTCATCCGCTCGCTGCAGGTGGTCGTCGCTTGATCTGCCTGGAAATCAAGACTATCCACAAGTGGAGCACCACCTCTGTCTCTGCTCACACTGAGGCGACAAATAAGGTCCTCCGCAGATAACAAATCCACGCTACCGCTGCGCCACTTTGATAAAAGTGCTGATGCTGCCATCGGGATTCACCCGATCTCTGGCATCTCAGAGATCTACTTCCCTTGGAAAGAAATCTGGAATGCCCCTGCCGGTCGGTCTGTCCTCCATCACCCGGCACGAAGCGCCTAAGTCTAGGACTCACCTATGGCGGCAGATCCCTATCCAAAGGAACTACAGCGCCACGCTCCATACACAACGCCTACACCATCAAGGCATCAATGATCCATAACGGAGGGACCAACTAAACTGAAAGGTATCCTGGCGCAATCCACTCCCAGTCACACATATCCTGTGCGCCTCGTCCCTCTAACATGGAGCGCGCAGTTAAGCAACTGCGTAAACCCTCGGTACAAGGAGGCTCTCAAATAGTCTCTCCAATACCACCAACAAAGATTTTGCCTCCAAAGGCTCCAAGCTCAATCCTACGAATCGGGGTGGTTCATCTGCCAAAACTGGCTAGATAGATCAGTCATGTCCCCTCAGCTTACTAGCTGTCATCTATCCACCCTGCCTCGGTGCCTCGGCACTAAACATTGGCACAGAGGGGGCTACTCAGTGCTCCGACAACTGCGTCACCAAGACCAGCTGTAAGACCTGACTTTTCCGTGACCCTCCCCGTAACCCCTTTTTCTTCGACTGCCCGACTGAGGGACAATTTTTTTGGTGTTTTTCCGGAGAATCCGTCGGGGCTCGCGGACATTTTTAGGCCGAAGGGCTCGCGAAATGGAGAACGGGGGCGCGATCGGTTTTAGATTCCGACTCCCGGTTCACCCGGAATAATTTTCCGAAGTTCGGACCCCACTTAGGCGCCCCGGAATCCGTGTGGACGATCGGCACGTTTCTCGAGGTAACTATAGCCGCTGGATCTATCCCCTATTAATTAGTTATTCTCTTACCCTTTGAGGAATCTAGGGTTTTAGGTGTCCCCTCCTAGGTCCCTTCGTTCGGCGGCTAGGGTTTTCCCTTTAAAAGTCATCACGAGAGGGAAAAAGAGAGAGGGAAGGACGGCTAGGGTTTCCCTTTAAAAGTCATCACGAGAGGGAAAAAGAGAGGGGGAAGGACGGCTAGGGTTTCTCTTTGAGAAACACCACGAGAGGGAAAAAGAGGAGAATAAAACGGGGACCCAACCCTTTTTCGCTCTTGTACGACCGACGGCGGGGCTTTCAAGGAAAGGACGGAGGTTCTTGCTCGCGGGATCAACCGGGCAACGTTAGGACGATCCTCTTCCTCTCTTTTGCCGGCGGATCAAAGGTGAGTTTTTATTAGTTCTGTGGTGTAGGCGTGTCGGGGTGGGGTCTTCACGGGGAACACCGCCGCCGCCGCCGGACCGGCCGCGGACGGGGCGCCGCGCGGCGCTTGATGCCGCGCGGGGCCGCCCCGCACCGCGGGCGAGGCACCCGCGCGGCGCCTGGCCGCGCGGGGCCGCCCGCAGGTAGGGCGCCCGCGCGGGCTGGTGCCGCGCGGGGTCGCCCCCGCACCGCGGGCGAGGCACCCGCGCGGCGCTTGGCCGCGCGGGGCCGCCCGCAGGTGGGGCGCCCGCGCGGGCTGGTGCCGCGCGGGGTCGCCCCGCACCGCGGGCGAGGCACCCGCGCGGCGTTTGGCCGCGCGGGGCCGCCCGCTGGTGGGGCGCCCGCGCGGACTGGTGCCGCACGGGGTCGCCCCCGCACCGCGGGCAGCGCGCCCGCGCGGGCTGGGGGCCACGCGATGCTGTGCCCGGGCGGAGTGTCCGCCGCACGGGCCAGTACCGGGCGGGGAACTCCGCCGCACATGAGTGGGAGTCGGTGTGAGTGTCGGATCCTTAGTCTTGACTTGCCCTTGTTCCTTCAGGAGTGCAGGACATTGTTGGCGACGGGCGCACGATCACGGACGTACCGAACGCCGGACGACGCACGCAAAAGGTGGGTAAATTCGCCGAGGTTAATTGGGTAAGGGCGGACATGAGCAAAGGTGTTTCTCTCTAAGTTGCTCCTCGTGAGCAAAGGTGGGTTTCTCTCTAAAATGCTCTTCGTGAGCGAAGGTGTGCTCCTCTTCAAGTTGCTCCCACTGAGCAACGGTGTTTTCCTCCTTAAGATTTCCTCATGAGCAAAAGTGTTCACCCTTCTGGTTGTCCTTATGAGCAACGCTGACTCCGAATCTCGTTCTATTCGCTTTATCATCTGAGGCTCAAGTTTTACTACACGCACACCCGCGGTTTGGCCACCGCAAGGGTGTGCTTTTCCGGAAAAGTGGTACGTTGACCCGTGTACCCCACGCGGAGGTGGCGTTAGAGATGGGGGCCCTCATAGGTGGAGGGTGTGAGCGGTGACGCCGAGGTTGGTGCTCGGCGGCCGAGGCAGGTGCTCGGCAGAGAGGGGCACCGGGGTAGGGGCCCGGTGCGGTGTCCGGGGAGGGTGCCCGGTTTATGTTGGTGCAGGTTGTGATCATTGTTGACGGTACATGGGAGGGGGGTGACAGTTGCTCTAGTTACAGCGGTTTGTTTTATTATAGTATTCTTGCTCATCATGATTATTTCTAGTCACTGACTTCCCACTCCGTGAC
Source organism: Tillandsia leiboldiana (assembly GCA_029204045.2). Classification (NCBI taxonomy): domain Eukaryota; kingdom Viridiplantae; phylum Streptophyta; class Magnoliopsida; order Poales; family Bromeliaceae; genus Tillandsia; species Tillandsia leiboldiana. Next base: position 8,235 of record JAQNDB010000270.1, read on the forward strand.
AGGTTCGTCCAGGGGCGAGTGCTAGGGCGCCGGTGAGGACGTTAGGGTGCTGATCTGATTTTTGGATGACTTCAGAAACAGTGACTCTTCTTTCCCTTTCCTTTTATTATTCATGGTAGCTAGATGTGGATTGCGACACCCCCGTGGGGTCGAAGTGGATGTTGCCCTTTTTCTTTCCTTTTATTTGAATAATTGAATGAATACTACGTTCTCTCTTACTTGGCCGTTTTGAACGATGAAAAAAACAAAGAAAACCGTTTGCGAAAACTATTTTTAAAACGTGGGTGTCGTGTGGGCACCGAGCTTTATAAACCTTGTGGGATTTATGTGTTTGCGAACTGTTTTCACAAACGAGGGCATCGTGTGGATGCCGCTTTCAAAACCTTGTGATTATTTATCCTTTCAAAACACCGGCCTCCATGCTCCAAGTGAATGCTAGAATGTCATGTGAATTGTTTGGTTGTTTGTGTACGAGACCCCAACTGATGTGGTTAGAGATTGTTTGTACTACGCCTTGTGAGACACTTTGTAGTTGAGACGCCGTGCATATACAAAGGGGCCTCTGCTTATTTGCAGAGTGAATTTGTATATGCGGCGGGTCTGTGCACGCGCCGGGGAGTAACGTATTAAAAAAAAAAATATATGGCTGAGTCAGGGGCATCGGTGGCTCCTCTTCCGCGCGATTCGAACCCCCGGGGCGTGACAGATTAAGATGGTATCAGAGAGGGTAAACTTTAACCACAACAGTCGGGGCCTAACATCCACGGGCGCAATACTCTGGCTGCTGAGTAATAAAGTGAACACGGGATAAATAAATAGGACACGAGTGTACGTGGGGGAGGGTAGAGATTTAGTAGAACCCTTTAGGAGCCGGGTTGCCTTGTCAGTTATGTCTCTATGTTTGTGATGATCGGTATGCTTTCATTATGTACGCAGATACAATACAATAGCAGCCCAACACAGTGAGCAACGACCGACGGAAATGGACACCGCAGCCGGGGCGAACCGCTTGCTGCGCAACCAACTGCGCGATGTGGCAGGACAGCTGCTGACTCTCACGGAGCGTCTGTGCATGCTGACGCGGGACCTTGAGAGCGTTGACCACTTCCAGCACGGCCCATGGGACGGTACCCCTCGCGGGATGCCACCGGCGAGATTTCCCACCTATCACGATGCAGTTAATTTGGCCATGCGTGCGGAGCAAGAGTACGCCCGGCAAGGGTGCCCCTACCCTGACCCGGCGGAGGACCCCTATCTGGCGAGCCGCGCGACCAAACGTCCGAAGGTAGAACCGGAGTCTGGACCGGTGAAGAAGGAGGGGCCCGGCCCATCGAAGCCGTGCGTCATTTGTGGCGGCGCACATCGAGTGATGGGCTGCCCCTGGCGGGATGATCACTGTTTCCGGTGTGGTAGACCGGGTCACACGCGTTACACGTGCCGCCAGAAGCTAGGCGTCACTAGGCCCCCGACGCCAGGACCTGTCGAACCAGAGGAAGCCGCCACCCCCGCCTTGCAGGGGAGCCCCAAACCAAGGTACCGGGCGAACCAACACCTGGAAAATGCAAGGGAGGGTGGGCGGGTACCCACAGGGACCCCGGAGTCGCCACAAGGGCCCTGCGTCATCTGTGGAAAGGCGCATCGAGTAACGAGCTGCCTCTGGAGGTACTCCCACTGCAATGGTTGCGGCAAATCAGATCACACCCGCGCTTCATGTCCGCGAGAGCAGGCCGCTACCGCCGCGACGCCACAACGGGAGGGACGAGAGGATACCGCGGCTCCCGACCCACAGAAGGACCGACCCGACGGCTCGCCGTCGGCGGACTCGTATGACACCAGGACCCTGCCCAACCACGCAGTGCGGCGCTGGCCCAGGGGTTGCGGGAGGGCTACCCCAGCCGCCCCAGCAGACGGAGCAACGTCCCGAACCGAGTGACGACAGGTAATACTTGAACTACTTCTTTTTAGTTGGGGACATCCGTCGAACCTGAGTTATACCATCCTTTCTTCATCTGTTATGGGTTTCGGCTATGTCCCGTCGTTAGTAATAGCTTCGTTGTTTTTCTGTCCGTTTTTCCTCGGATCTCTTGGGGAGGGGCGAACGCCTTTAAGAGGGACTGCGGGAATCCGCCGTCGGCATAGTCCGCAGATACTCCCTTCTCTTTCCGAAGATCCCTTCTTTTCTCCCATCCAAGACCAACCAGTTTTGGCCTCGATCTACTTAGGCACGCACTTTTTTTGTTTTATCCCACTTGGGGACCATGCACTTAGTAGCAAAAAGTGAAGAGCGGAAGGCACCGGCTGGGTGCATGGCCGTTCTACTGGCACGGGAACAGGGAAGGAGCTTGCAGCTGCGCGTTGACTACCCGGAATTTGATGAAGCCCTGTAAGAGCACGCACTTCCTTGAACCGCTCGGCCCGGAAGGGGGCCAAGTTCTTTTGGACGGCCCAATGCTAAGGAAAGCCGTGAAGAGCCTAAAAAGCAATTAACAAGGGCGACCGTGCTCGCCGTACCAACGCCCGGGGAAGACTTCGAAGTATGCTGCACTGCATCGCGAATTGGACGGGAGGAAGTACTAAGGCAGCAAGGAAGAGTCGTAGCCTATGCGACAGGGCAACTCAAGGACTACATGTAGAACTAACCGACACACGACCTGGGGTGTACCGCAGTCGTCCTCGTCCTGAGACTGTTAAGGTACTAACCCTTCGGGGCCCACGGTAACGCACCCACGGACCACCAAAGCCTTAAGCGCCTCTCCACCCAGAAGGGGCCGAACCTACGGCGAAGACGGTGGTTGGGACTATTGAAGGACTTCGACCTGGACACGGGACGTCGACACCAACTACTGCGGGCCAAACTACACTTCGGCCCGGCCTATCACCTCAGATGGATGGGCAATCCGAACGGGCGATCCAGATCCTCGAGGACATACTCCGAGCATGCATACTGGTTTTGAACGGGCGGATGGCCACGCTACCTACCCCTCGTCGAGTTCGTCTACGACATCGATTACCAGACAAGTACCCGGATGACACCGTACAAAGCATCGTACGGAAGGCGCTGCAGACCCCCCCCCCCCGATTTGTTGGAACGATCAGGGGCGAAGCGGGTCGGGTTGAGAGGCTAGTAGTGCCATAGTACGTGGGACTTTTTGGGATCCCGGAGTGCGACGGCCCCGTGACCCATCGCCTCGCCCTACCACCGAATCACGACCGAGTTCTGGTCGTGTCCACGCCTTCGTGCCTCGAAAGTATCCCCCAACCCGTCGCGAGTGAGTGACGACTCCGCAAATCAAGTTCAAAGGAAACTTGAACTATGAGGAAGAGCCGGTGCGGACCCAAGCGCGGGAGGACTGAAAAGCTACGAAGTCGGACTTTTCCCGACGTGAAGGTGTTTTGGAGCAATCGGGAAAAACGTGAGACAACTTGGGAACCCGAATCGAGAGTGAAGGGGGTGCTACCCGGACCCCCTTCGCCGCAGGCAGGAGTTAAGTTTCGGGGACGAAACTTGTTTTTATTAGTGAGTGATGTAAGACCTGACTTTTCCGTGACCCTCCCCGTAACCCCTTTTTCTTCGACTGCCCGACTGAGGGACAATTTTTTTGGTGTTTTTCCGGAGAATCCGTCGGGGCTCGCGGACATTTTTAGGCCGAAGGGCTCGCGAAATGGAGAACGGGGGCGCGATCGGTTTTAGATTCCGACTCCCGGTTCACCCGGAATAATTTTCCGAAGTTCGGACCCCACTTAGGCGCCCCGGAATCCGTGTGGACGATCGGCACGTTTCTCGAGGTAACTATAGCCGCTGGATCTATCCCCTATTAATTAGTTATTCTCTTACCCTTTGAGGAATCTAGGGTTTTAGGTGTCCCCTCCTAGGTCCCTTCGTTCGGCGGCTAGGGTTTTCCCTTTAAAAGTCATCACGAGAGGGAAAAAGAGAGAGGGAAGGACGGCTAGGGTTTCCCTTTAAAAGTCATCACGAGAGGGAAAAAGAGAGAGGGAAGGACGGCTAGGGTTTTCCCTTTAAAAGTCATCACGAGAGGGAAAAAGAGAGAGGGAAGGACGGCTAGGGTTTCCCTTTAAAAGTCATCACGAGAGGGAAAAAGAGAGGGGGAAGGACGGCTAGGGTTTCTCTTTGAGAAACACCACGAGAGGGAAAAAGAGGAGAATAAAACGGGGACCCAACCCTTTTTCGCTCTTGTACGACCGACGGCGGGGCTTTCAAGGAAAGGACGGAGGTTCTTGCTCGCGGGATCAACCGGGCAACGTTAGGACGATCCTCTTCCTCTCTTTTGCCGGCGGATCAAAGGTGAGTTTTTATTAGTTCTGTGGTGTAGGCGTGTCGGGGTGGGGTCTTCACGGGGAACACCGCCGCCGCCGCCGGACCGGCCGCGGACGGGGCGCCGCGCGGCGCTTGATGCCGCGCGGGGCCGCCCCGCACCGCGGGCGAGGCACCCGCGCGGCGCCTGGCCGCGCGGGGCCGCCCGCAGGTAGGGCGCCCGCGCGGGCTGGTGCCGCGCGGGGTCGCCCCCGCACCGCGGGCGAGGCACCCGCGCGGCGCTTGGCCGCGCGGGGCCGCCCGCAGGTGGGGCGCCCGCGCGGGCTGGTGCCGCGCGGGGTCGCCCCGCACCGCGGGCGAGGCACCCGCGCGGCGCTTGGCCGCGCGGGGCCGCCCGCAGGTGGGGCGCCCGCGCGGGCTGGTGCCGCGCAGGGTCGCCCCCGCACCGCGGGCGAGGCACCCGCGCGGCGCTTGGCCGCGCGGGGCCGCCCGCAGGTGGGGCGCCCGCGCGGGCTGGTGCCGCGCGGGGTCGCCCCGCACCGCGGGCGAGGCACCCGCGCGGCGCTTGGCCGCGCGGGGCCGCCCGCAGGTGGGGCGCCCGCGCGGGCTGGTGCCGCGCGGGGTCGCCCCGCACCGCGGGCGAGGCACCCGCGCGGCGCTTGGCCGCGCGGGGCCGCCCGCAGGTGGGGCGCCCGCGCGGGCTGGTGCCGCGCGGGGTCGCCCCCGCACCGCGGGCGAGGCACCCGCGCGGCGCTTGGCCGCGCGGGGCCGCCCGCAGGTGGGGCTCCGCGCGGGCTGGTGCCGCGCGGGGTCGCCCCCGCACCGCGGACGAGGCACCCGCGCGGCGCTTGGCCGCGCGGGGCCGCCCGCAGGTGGGGCGCCCGCGCGGGCTGGTGCCGCGCGGGGTCGCCCCGCACCGCGGGCGAGGCACCCGCGCGGCGTTTGGCCGCGCGGGGCCGCCCGCTGGTGGGGCGCCCGCGCGGACTGGTGCCGCACGGGGTCGCCCCCGCACCGCGGGCAGCGCGCCCGCGCGGGCTGGGGGCCACGCGATGCTGTGCCCGGGCGGAGTGTCCGCCGCACGGGCCAGTACCGGGCGGGGAACTCCGCCGCACATGAGTGGGAGTCGGTGTGAGTGTCGGATCCTTAGTCTTGACTTGCCCTTGTTCCTTCAGGAGTGCAGGACATTGTTGGCGACGGGCGCACGATCACGGACGTACCGAACGCCGGACGACGCACGCAAAAGGTGGGTAAATTCGCCGAGGTTAATTGGGTAAGGGCGGACATGAGCAAAGGTGTTTCTCTCTAAGTTGCTCCTCGTGAGCAAAGGTGGGTTTCTCTCTAAAATGCTCTTCGTGAGCGAAGGTGTGCTCCTCTTCAAGTTGCTCCCACTGAGCAACGGTGTTTTCCTCCTTAAGATTTCCTCATGAGCAAAAGTGTTCACCCTTCTGGTTGTCCTTATGAGCAACGCTGACTCCGAATCTCGTTCTATTCGCTTTATCATCTGAGGCTCAAGTTTTACTACACGCACACCCGCGGTTTGGCCACCGCAAGGGTGTGCTTTTCCGGAAAAGTGGTACGTTGACCCGTGTACCCCACGCGGAGGTGGCGTTAGAGATGGGGGCCCTCATAGGTGGAGGGTGTGAGCGGTGACGCCGAGGTTGGTGCTCGGCGGCCGAGGCAGGTGCTCGGCAGAGAGGGGCACCGGGGTAGGGGCCCGGTGCGGTGTCCGGGGAGGGTGCCCGGTTTATGTTGGTGCAGGTTGTGATCATTGTTGACGGTACATGGGAGGGGGGTGACAGTTGCTCTAGTTACAGCGGTTTGTTTTATTATAGTATTCTTGCTCATCATGATTATTTCTAGTCACTGACTTCCCACTCCGTGACAGGTTCGTCCAGGGGCGAGTGCTAGGGCGCCGGTGAGGACGTTAGGGTGCTGATCTGATTTTTGGATGACTTCAGAAACAGTGACTCTTCTTTCCCTTTCCTTTTATTATTCATGGTAGCTAGATGTGGATTGCGACACCCCCGTGGGGTCGAAGTGGATGTTGCCCTTTTTCTTTCCTTTTATTTGAATAATTGAATGAATACTACGTTCTCTCTTACTTGGCCGTTTTGAACGATGAAAAAAACAAAGAAAACCGTTTGCGAAAACTATTTTTAAAACGTGGGTGTCGTGTGGGCACCGAGCTTTATAAACCTTGTGGGATTTATGTGTTTGCGAACTGTTTTCACAAACGAGGGCATCGTGTGGATGCCGCTTTCAAAACCTTGTGATTATTTATCCTTTCAAAACACCGGCCTCCATGCTCCAAGTGAATGCTAGAATGTCATGTGAATTGTTTGGTTGTTTGTGTACGAGACCCCAACTGATGTGGTTAGAGATTGTTTGTACTACGCCTTGTGAGACACTTTGTAGTTGAGACGCCGTGCATATACAAAGGGGCCTCTGCTTATTTGCAGAGTGAATTTGTATATGCGGCGGGTCTGTGCACGCGCCGGGGAGTAACGTATTAAAAAAAAAAATATATGGCTGAGTCAGGGGCATCGGTGGCTCCTCTTCCGCGCGATTCGAACCCCCGGGGCGTGACACCAGCTGCTCACCCAGTCGCTGATATGCCTCTGACAATCCTGTCATCTGGGTCCGGAACTCTCTGACCTCAATCCGGGTATCCGGCCCAAAACCAACCGCTCAAGCTCAACTGCTATGACAGGATGCACACGGGTCAAAACCCAGCGTCGGGGAGACACCGCTCGCCACGACGAAACTGTAAATCAGCACACAAAAGCCACTCGACCCAATCCAGCGAAAGTCTAAAGCATGTCACCCGTTCCACAGCATTATGTTGTCTGCAGCCAACATAATCACTTAGGAGAATAAACATGCCGATCACTCCTCCCGTCCCCTGGGAAAGGTATAAAACTCAATCAGGACTCTCGCTATAAATCACGACTCTCACGAAGTCATCCAAGGGTCAAACCATAAGCCTAGGGTTCCTAAGTCCACCACGACCTACAACCTAGGCTCTGATACCAACCTAATCTGTCACGCCCCGGGGTCGAAACTGCGACCCGGGCTCGCCAACAGATCCGCCACCTATGCCAAACCCGCATAGGCGAAGCGTCCTACCTGCAAGAAAAGTACTACAGCTAAACAGATATCAGAGCTATAAATAAAAAAAAAATCTGCTGTATAACTAAAATCAACCACTGTACAACTGGAAATAAAACAACAATGTCCATCTCCCAAAAAAATGGTAATCATACAGTATCCTCATATACAAAACTCGGAACTCAACAGGGAGATATCTCCAATAAATATATCAGTGTACAGTCTCTCAATACATATCATATCCTCACTACATCAGTCTCTCAAAAGAGAAAATAAAATAACTAATCTACTGAAGCTCTCCTCGGAAGGGGTACCGCTACTCTCCAATCATGGGTAGGGATCTAGCTCGCAACTCCCTCGCCTCGATCAACGACCGCAGAATCAGCAACACCCGCTAAGACTCTGCAAAATAAAGGAGAGGAAAGAAAGGGAGGGGGAAAACCCCCAAAGGGTGTGAGAACTACACCAAAAAGGGAGTTCTCAGTGGGTACCACCGTCAGGCCCGACGGTCTGCCCACCAAGTCCGAAAGAGACATAAAATAACCAAGGCAGTAAGAACTGAACAAGAAAGCTGAAGACACTCAACAGCTATCATGCCCTTATCTAAAGGCTTAACCTCTCACATAACGGTCAAAGTACTCACACGACACGGGACCACCGTCAAACCTAACGGCTCCCAACAACACTAGTACTGGTCTAAACACAGCTACTAGGCTCTACTCAGCCCCCAGGCACGAGTGCAACAATGAAGGTATCTGACCGAGTAAACCCAATCAAATGGGCCGGTATAAAACCGAGTACTGCCTGCTCTGCTGTCGAACTCAAGAACTCATTTGTGGGAATACTGACCGACTACTGACCGGTACGGCCGCATCCCAAAATAGGTGACAGACCGACTACTGACCGGTACGGTCGCACCCAAAATAAGTGACAGACCGGCTCCTGACCGGCACGGTTGCACATTAAATAAGTGACAGACCGGCTCCTGACCGGCACGGTTGCACATTAAATAAGTGACAGACCGGCTCCTGACCGGCACGGTTGCACATTAAATAAGTGATAGACCGGCTCCTGACCGGCACGGTCGTACACTAAATAAGTAGAAAACCCCGCCCACTAGAGAAATCTGATAACCAATCTGGTGCATAAATAAATGTCCGATCAACCGCCCAATATCCGCGGTTGCCGCAATACCATGCCGTCTATAATCCAGCACAACCCGTCCCTGACACCAATGTCCCGGCTACACTACCCCCGACCCCTGCTCGCACCCGAGCGACACAGACCGCCTGACTAACACAGAAGGAGAAAGGAATAACATGGTTTCTCCTAAGTCAAGTTCCAAAAAGTAGTGTAGCAGTAAAAGATGGCCTAACCAGATGACCATATAAGCATGCAAATGTCCTTCACTTAGCAAGTTAAGTATAGGTGACCAATTCTTACAAGAACTAAGGCATACTATCGCTTAAGTATCCAGTGTACAAGAATGTCAAATGCCAACCTTTGCACATGCATAAACAATCTCCAACCAGATAAATCATGATATTCTCCTTAACATAATATTCCCAAAGTATTAGACCACATACCTTTATGCAAGATATAGCTATTTACTAGTATCTAGTCTCCTGGAGATGCAAGTGCTACTAAAAGTCCATAATCTCATACAAGCATGCTGTCAATCACATAGGGTAAGTCCCTTAGGTAAGCATTTACAATTCATCATCATGAATATATAAATGCTGTAAGTCCTCGATAATATTTAACATGAATATAAATCTTGCAATTCCCTTTATACAACCATCCTTCCTAGCTTACCTCACAATAACATACAATTATTGCACCTTAAACATGCATGCATTCTAATATAAGAATTAGAGAACCGTCCACCGGTTCTGGGAACAAAGCACCCACCTGAAACGCTTTCCACAGGCAAAGCCGAAGTCGGGGAAGCGCCGGATCCTCAAACTGACGAAACCTCGAAAATCGTGCCGCACGCGCGCACACTGCCGCGAATCACGAAAAATCCCCGGAAGCTCGAGCACAAATTAAAAATTACATAAGTCCAAGTCCACCAGCATAAAGGTAACCCACAGCACACTTAAAATACATACCTGCAAATATTAAGTCCACAGCACCCTCAAGAAGCTCCAATGCACCCATAAAATTCACTTAGGCCCACAGCACACACACACACTTCCCAGCACAAAATAATTCTCCAACACAACACTATGCTCACAATAAAATCATATAACCACCTACAACTCCAATGCACAACACATATACAACTCATAGCACCATCAGCATGCTCACTTAAACACCAGTACACATTAGATCCACAATCCCCCCCCTTTTACAAGCTCCAAGCATACTAATAGTTAATATCCACACATACACAAACCCTTAATCCCACCATTACACAGTACCAACAACAACAGCCACAAGTCCACTATAACATCTGCATGATCATAATACAAATGCTCACTTTCACAAAGCACACTCCAAAATTTCACAATCCTTAATATACTCACCAAAATTCTCAGCATCATCTCTTCTCCAACACAACCAACCAGCAGCACCAAGATCACAGCCAACCCAAGTCACCCATATCCAGCATCTGTCCACACCAAAGCAAGGAAAAGAAATAGAAAGAATGCACTAAAATCGGCCAAACCCCGATCCCCAAGCTTACTGGGCAAACCAGCCCTCGGTCGCCGAAAATGCAGCGCGCCCATGCGAGAAATTTCCTGCGCACGTGCCGCAGCGCGCCGCCCAGCCGCTGCCCGTATGGCGCCCGCGCTAGCCGCCTGTCGCGCGGCGCCCGCGCGCAGCTGCGCACAGCCCTGGAGCTTGCCGCGCAGCACCAGGTGCCTGCCGCGCGGCGCCAGCACACCAGCCGCGCGGCACCTGGCCTGCCGCGCGGCGCCCCATACCTGCAGCGCGGCGCCCTGGCGCGCCCGCCCTGCTGCGCGGCACCCAGGCGCGCCCGCCTGCTGCGCGGCGCCCTGGTGCGCCCGCACGCTGCGCGGCGCCCAGGCGTGCCCGCCTGCTGCGCAGCGCCCTGCTGCGCGCGCCTGCGTAGCAGCCTGTGCCAGCCGCGCGCGCCCATGTGCGCCCGGGCGGCTCCTCCAGCTGCAGCCACCCAACTCCTCGGACAAGCAGTCCGTCAACAGCAACCCACACACCAACATCACCCAAAAACTGAAACCGACACCATTAAATTCCTCCAACAAAACCCAAGCTCTCACAAAAATCTGCACTAACAACATACCTTGCCGAAGCTCGTCACGCGCTCTCCGCTCGACTCCACTCGGTAACTAGTAGGGGGGTCCACACCACAAGCACACTTCACAAAATCCCTCATTTCCTTCTTCTTCTTCCTTCTTTTCTTCTTTTTTCCCTCCTTCACTCATTCCTCTGTTCACTTGTCTTTCCTCTGTTTTTGCAGGGGAGAAGGCGATGAGGTGGCGGCTAATTAATGTGGCTCATTAATTAGAGAAGTGCATGGCAGCTAATTAAGCCAAAAACCAAAGAACCCCCCAGCACAAAATAAAATCTCAATAAAATCCTTTATACACCCTTCCTCTTTCTACAACACAGATAAAGCAACCAAATTAATTAAATTTCTTAATTAATTAATTAATTCCTTTCTAGCCCACCATAACTCACTTTTTGCTCTCGGGGCCTCCGCACCAGTCCGGAACCTCCCGAACTCCACTGTAATCTGAAAATACATATGTCCACAGTTTCTCCCCCTCAAAAAGCTCAACTGTGGAGTCGGTGTGCTCAATCCAAAAACCGGCTCCACTAATTGCCAGTTCCAACTCACTTTTCGCCTTCGGGTCCTCCGCGTCAGTTCGGAACCTCCCGAACTCCGCTGTAATCATAAAGTACACCTGTTCCAAGTATTTTCCCTTTTTTTTGTACACCACAGTGGAGTCGAGGCTTTGCCAAAACCAGTCCTCTAACGGCGCACAATGCCCGAAAAATCCGATTCAAGCTGGGGCTTCCGCGTTGATCCGAATCTACCCGAACTCAACTGTAAACATAATTTGAACTCGTCCAAAGCAAATCCTCCGCACCACGCCATCTTGCGAGGTCGGTGCACTAACCGAAATCCCTGTACTCTACACATTGGATGTTGCTGAAATTCATGAACGATCCGGATCGGGAAGTTCAATCCGGATCCCGAACCCTTGGTTTTCTGGAATTGTCTATCACGCTACGACGATCCGGATCGCAGTAAATCCGATCCGGATCGCCGTCCGTAAAATTTCCAGATAAGGTAAGTTTTTGATTCTTATCTCTTTCCAAAGGTTTCTAAACTATAAATAGACACATAGGGTTTCTCAAAAACGTGGGAGCTACGGCCGATCAATTTATAAAACTCTTGAGAGCAACCCTAGAGGCTAGGTTTTTATCGATCTTCTTTATAGCCTCTTTTAGGTCAATTCGATGGTTCTTTCAAGAACATATCTTTTGTCGAATTGATCTAATCTTTGCTTAGAGATTTCTTCTACGGTTCCTCAATGAGAATCTAAGCAAAGGATCACCATCGAAGTCAATATTCTTATCGACTGAGTTTGCGTCGTGGATTCGACGTGGCATCGTGGATTCGGTGTGCTAAAGGCGTTTCGTGGATTCGAAACGTGTGCTCGTGGATTCGGTTGGCGTTCGTGGATTCGAACGTGTGCAGTGGACGTGCAAACGGTGGAGCGCGAGGTCCGAAGAAGTTGAAGGAGGGGTTAAATCCGTGGAGACGGTAATCACCTTGTTATTCTTCTTTTCTTAGTGGATTGTTATTGTATGGACATCCAACCGGTCAGCGCAAGGTCCGAAGAAGCTGAAGGAGGGGTTGAGTCCGTGGAGTCGGTAATCACCTTGTTATTCTTCTATTCTTAGTGGATTGTTATTGCGTGTTGGTCCCGTGGTTTTTCTCCTGGATTGGAGTTTCCACGTAAATCTCGGTGTGCTGTTTTTATTTTCCGCATTGGTTTTTATTTTGTACTGAGATTGAGTTTTTAAGTATTATACCTATTCACCCCCCCTCTAGTTGTTTGATAGTACCTATTTAGATCCTTGTGGATCCTATAGAAACCAACAATTGGTATCGGAGCGGGTTTTAGGTTTATCTATCATGTCGGGTGAAAGTGGTAATATTTATAGACCTCCTCTTTTTGATTGGACCAATTATGCTTATTGGAAAGTGCGGATGAGAGCGTTTCTCATCTCAATTGATGAGCGGGTATGGCAAACCGTGGAATACGGTTGGGTGCATCCTGTTGAGGAAGTAGAAAATTCTACTACCCCAAAACCTCGCTCTAGATGGTCCAAAGAGGAATTTGAAAGATCTTCTTACAATGGGAAAGGTATGAACGCTTTATTTAATTCTCTTTCCTCGACTGAGTTCACAAGAATTTCCGCGTGTGAAACCGCGAAGGAAATTTGGGATATTCTCAAAATTACACATGAGGGTACTAATCTTGTAAAAATTTAAAAGCTCCAGATGCTTACAAGTCAATTTGACTCTATTCATATGGAAGAGCATGAATTGTTTACAGATTATTACACTAGACTTCAAGATGTAATTAATACATGTGCTAATTTAGGAGAAAAGATCCTGGAGTCGAAAATTGTAAGAAAGATACTTCGGACTCTTCCGAAACGGTTTAGGGCAAAGGTTACCGCCATTGAAACCGTTAGTCATCCGGATGGGATGAGTGTAGAGGAATTAGTAGGTGCTTTACAAACTTATGAAATGACTTTTCCTACTAATCAAGTTTCTTCCAAGTCTTCTTCTAAGCTTACAGGTATTGCATTCAAATCAACAAAGGAAGAAGATAGCGAATCAAGTTCCGACGATGAAATCTCTTTTGCCGAGTTTGAAGAACAATTGGCGCGGATCACAAAGAAATTTCGTCGGAAATTTTGGAAGAATCGAACCGATGGATCTTCATCCACGAAACCTTCTAAAGGATCATCGGGTTCTAAATCCTCTAACCTCAAAAGCTTTGCAAAACCTTCTAAAGAAAAAGAAAAAGATGATTTCGAAGGGGAAATCCAATGCTATAGATGCAAAGGCTACAACCATTTTTCAACGGAATGTCCTTCTCCGAAATCATATAAAAAGAAGGCTTCGCAAGCGAAAACTTGGGACGATTCTACTTCTAATGAATCGACCTCAAGTAAAGAGGAAAAAGTCGTTGCCCTACATGCTTCTCAAATTCCCTCTTCTAATGTTTGTTTATCATCTTTAATCACTGACTCTATTCCTTTGATTTTGCATGAAACATCAACATCCAACGGAGAGTCATCAAGTGAGGGGGAGTCGGACGAAGAAGAACTCGTTGAGGCATATCAACAACTTCTTGCGGAATCTAAGAAGATGGCCAAGCATATCAAGAAGTTGAGGAAGCAACGACTTGAGAATTAAGACGAGAATCATGCTTTAAAGATCAAACTTCATGATCTCGAGGAGGAACGAGAGCTTTTATTGGATAATAATAAAATTCTCCAGGAAAAGATAAATCAATCGGAAACGATCGTTAATTCCCATATTAACAAGATTGATTTTCTTGAAAAGCAGTTTGAGGAGATTCATGTTACCAACCAAGCTTTGACCAAGCAAGTCCATCAACTTAAATCCGACATACAAAGGATTTCAACCGGTTCGAAGAAACATGATTGTATGTCCGGATTAGGTCAAACAAGCAAGGTTGGTTTGGGATTCAAAAAGGACCAAACTGTACATGCTTCAAGTTCCACAATGAAATTGAAAGGAAGAACTTGTCACTTATGTGGACTTGAAGGACATTTGGTGAAGAATTGCCCGAAAAAGAGAAAGAAGAGTCCTTCGGCAACTTCATCTACGGAGCGAACTCAACGGAATCAAAAGACACATCAAGTCAAAGGAGTTCACTCAACCCACCAAAGGTCCGAGCCACAACATCAATCATTCAAGTGGAACACTGCGAGGCAAAGACCTAAGGTGGATCAACAGTCCAAGCTATCAACTCCCGACCACAGTGAATCAAGACAACCCAAAATTCGACAATTTTGGATTCGGAAAGGTGATATCTTTCCTTGTCTTAAGTTCTAAATAGCTTTTGACTGTATGTAATGCTTTGATTGGTTTTCCCTTCATATTTTTTCTTAATCTTTGCATTACATGTTTTTTTCAATGCTCTTTGTTTTTATGTTTTGTCTTAACAAAAGGTTTTTAATGAACAAGTGCATTGAATAAAAAAAAAAAAAAGGGCTTCACGGTTATTCACTCCAAATTAATTTTATATGGATTATCAACTTTACTCCATAATCAAAATCTCTGGAGCATTGGTCATATTGACTTTAATTGCATCTTTTCACGCATTTAGAAATCTATTATGCTTTTGACATCATAATATTTCGATGTTGCAATGATCATTTAAGTTAATTAAGTCATCTTTTAGGTGATCAAAGTCAATTTCTCTCTCAATGATCTCTTGGTATAGTCATTATCTTATTTGACTATTTAGTCGAGTATGAATTCGAGATCAATCCTTGGTTGAATACTTTATATCTTAAATTAATTGATAGCCAATTGAGGGGGAGTCAAAGAAAAGTAAAATGCTCAAAAGATGTGGAAAGAGTTACATCCCAATGAGGAGTGTGAAAACTACCACCACATGGAGGAAAGAGCTACCACCTCGGTCGTCCGAGTACTGTGTGCAGCTACCACATGTATACCAAGCATGGTTTTGTAATTTTTGATTAAATAAAATGCTGATTGAAATACTTGACTCCGTCAAATTTCAAGGTTGGTATAAGGTGGGATTTTTAATGAAAGATGCTCAAAGAGCCACTCTCTTCAACAGATTGACTAGATACATTATATAATTTATTTGGGATTTCAAACATCTATTGATCTTGGTATTTCATTTTCTTTACCAAATTGATGATTTGATAAAGGCATTACGCATAAGATCATGTTAGATGTGTTTGAAGTTGATCAACTTTAAGGGTTTTAATTTCCATAAATTTTCGTTTCATTTTTGAGTATTTTTGATAGATTTGGTATAATCTATTTCTTGTTGCATGAAACGATGACTTTTGTTTAAAGTTGATGCGCTAAAGTGCTTACATACTTTTTCTGGTTCTTATGGACAACATGAAAAACTGTTTATAATGCTTTACCTTTGTTTTTCATGATTGAGGAGTAAATCTTTTTAATTTCGTGAAATTAATTGGATTGAATTCATTGTTTAAAGCACTTAAATTGATTTCTTGATGGAATACAAATCGGTAATTCAAATATTTCAAAATCTGGATTTGTTTCAAGAAATTATTTGATTTTTGCTTTCTGGTACAGGTACGCACTCTGCATTTTTGTTATATACCGGAACTGAGCCTTTATCTCTCTTTCTCTATGAACTAATGTTGTTAGTGATTTCCTTTTGTCTAGTATGTTCACTGTTTGACAATTTGTGACAAAAAGGGGGAGAACAGAAAATAATGATCGTATCACAAAGGGGGAGAACATAAATGCTCAAGACAGGGGGAGAACATGGAGAACATGGAGAACATGTTAGAGATGCTCATGATAGGGGGAGATAAAGAAAGGACTGAAAGAGCCGAAAAACAAAAGAACCAAAAGGACGAATCAAATGTAGGACTTTAATTTCTAACGACTAACGTTTGATTTTGTTTGGAGTTTTGTTTTGCAGGAATTACAACACTTTAAGACTCCAAGTCCTAAGTCATAGAGTTTGTTCTAGGATTGTTTGGTTCAAATGTAATTTTGTATTTATTGGATCTTTCACGCAAAGAAAATCAATGTTTTGGTGATAACATTGAATTTCGACTTTTTTGTTTAAGATGAGTGACTTGAGCGCTTTTATGTATTTTTGGATTTTGTCACGAAATTGCCAAAGGGGGAGATTGTTACGACATTTTGGTGTTGGCATATTTCGTGAGTCAAGTCAGTGAGTTGAGTCGGAGTCTTAAAGGGATCAAATTGTCAATCAGCAATCAAAGACTTAGATAAGATTCAACAAGAGCTCAAGTTGACACTCAGTGTCTTGAGTCTTGAAGATTGAAGTTGAAGAATTGTGGATCAGTTACATCAATCTCAAGAAGAAAGTATTCAAAAGGATCAGGTATGGTTAACTAAATAATTTTGGTGATCCGAATACTTTCTTATAGTGTAGAAACACTTGGAAGAATTTTTAATTGCATAAAAATCAAAAACTGGACATGGGGCATGTTCAGGATCCGGATCAGATGATCCAATCCGGATCCCGAAGGGTATTAGTTCATGTGCAAATCCAATCCGGATCCAAGCCTATTCTGATCCGGATCCCGAACATTGGATGTTGCTGAAATTCATGAACGATCCGGATCGGGAAGTTCAATCCGGATCCCGAACCCTTGGTTTTCTGGAATTGTCTATCACGCTACGACGATCCGGATCGCAGTAAATCCGATCCGGATCGCCGTCCGTAAAATTTCCAGATAAGGTAAGTTTTTGATTCTTATCTCTTTCCAAAGGTTTCTAAACTATAAATAGACATTTAGGGTTTCTCAAAAACGTGGGAGCTACGGCCGATCAATTTATAAAACTCTTGAGAGCAACCCTAGAGGCTAGGTTTTTATCGATCTTCTTTATAGCCTCTTTTAGGTCAATTCGATGGTTCTTTCAAGAACATATCTTTTGTCGAATTGATCTAATCTTTGCTTAGAGATTTCTTCTACGGTTCCTCAATGAGAATCTAAGCAAAGGATCACCATCGAAGTCAATATTCTTATCGACTGAGTTTGCGTCGTGGATTCGACGTGGCATCGTGGATTCGGTGTGCTAAAGGCGTTTCGTGGATTCAAAACGTGTGCTCGTGGATTCGAGTGGCGTTCGTGGATTCGAACGTGTGCAGTGGACGTGCAAACGGTGGAGCGCGAGGTCCGAAGAAGTTGAAGGAGGGGTTAAATCCGTGGAGACGGTAATCACCTTGTTATTCTTCTTTTCTTAGTGGATTGTTATTGCGTGGACATCCAACCGGTCAGCGCAAGGTCCGAAGAAGCTGAAGGAGGGGTTGAGTCCGTGGAGTCGGTAATCACCTTGTTATTCTTCTAATCTTAGTGGATTGTTATTGCGTGTTGGTCCCGTGGTTTTTCTCCTGGATTGGAGTTTCCACGTAAATCTCGGTGTGCTGTTTTTATTTTCCGCATTGGTTTTTATTTTGTACTGAGATTGAGTTTTTAAGTATTACACCTATTCACCCCCCCTCTAGTTGTTTGATAGTACCTATTTAGATCCTTGTGGATCCTATAAAAACCTACAGTTTCCCCCTCCATCGGTCGACGTGAAGAACCGAGGCGACGAGACGGAGAGAAGGAACAGCCTACGGAATCCGGCGAACGAGAGCGGGATGATCCTCCTCCTTCCTTACCGGCGAAAACGAGGTGAGTGGTTCGGGTCTTTCCGGGTTTTTGGTGTGAGTTTTCTTTCGTGTTGGTCACGTGCGAGGCGAGTTTGGGGACCAAACGGGAGGCCGCCGCCGCCGTCACCGTGTTCACGGGGTCACCGCCGGAGCCGCCGTGATCGCGAGGTCGCAACCGGAGCCGAAAACGAACGCACTGTTCACGAATTGGGGATGCTTCTGGCCGCGGTCCACACGCCGGCGTGCACCCGGTGCACGCTCCGCAGCCCGGGGGGCGCAGACCCGGCGCACAAGGTCGTGCGCCAGGCCGCGCGGTCCACCGGGCGGGCGTGCACCCGGCGCACGCCATCGCGGCCCGGGGGCGCAGACCCGACGCACAGGGCAGTGCGCCAGGCCGCGCGGTGCACGCCCTGGGCGTGCACCCGGCGCTCGCCACCGCAGCGGGAAACCGGTGGACCCGGCGCGCGCCCCTACCCGTGCACGGCCCAGCCCAAGACGCCGGGGTCCATCCCTGTAGCGTGCTCCCGGTCCGCACCGTAGCTGCGTTTAGTCATGGACCCGGTCCACGCCAGGACCCGTGCACCGATCTTCAGGAAAGAGCCCAGAAGCTCCATTTTTAGCCCGTTTCGCACCGTTTTTGAGTGTTTTTAACCACGAAGATGCTTTTAACAAGTGTAATCTTTATTGTAGCTGTCTGGGCACACGGCGAGGGTGTTTTAGTTGGAGTTTCCACACGTCTTCTCCTTCTTGTTTGAGGTGGGTTTTATTTTGGTACTTAGCGCCGAATTCCGGCGGTCGCTTTTATTCTTAATTTTACATCATGTTGCTAACTTGATAGCGGTTATAGCTTTACCCTTGATCCTACATGACGTTGCTAACATGATAGTGGTTATACCCTTACTCTTGGTTATATATTATGATGCTAACATGATAGCGGTTATAGCTGTTGGGTTATATGTAATAATGGATCTAAATAGGTGAAAAAACACCTAGAGGGGGGTGAATAGGTGTAAACAATAAACACTCAAAAAATCATTGCGCAATAAAAATCCAATGCGGAAATATAAATGAACACGCAAGATTTTTACGTGGAAAATTCCAAACCGGAGTAAAAAAAACCACGGGACCGATAACACGGTGAAATCCACTAGAATTAAACACGTACAAGGTGATATACCGTACTCACAGACGACTCAACCTTTTCCATACGCTCCTAGTTGATCTTCTCCGCTCGCTCCGCAACGCGTCTCGAATCCACGATCTGCGTCCAACGCCGAATCCACGGCGTCCAACGTCGAGTCCACGACGTCTGACCGAATCCACGATCTTCACCCAGTAGCACGCTTCGAATCCACGAACGTACCTCGCTCCGAATCCACGAGAGCGGTTGCACCTTGAATCCACAAGGCCACGCGAGTCCACGCGCCGATTTTGGGGTAAATCGTTGTTTGTTTGGGTGGTGATGATCCGCCGAATACTTAGATCAAAGATAGATAGGAAATACCATCTAAGTATTCATTAGTTTGATTCAACTCAAGATGTGAGTATGAAAACCTAGAATCAAACCAATCAATATAGATGAAGAAACATAGGGTAATATCTAATGATTTCCTTTCTTCTCTATATGTGGATCTTAGGCCGTATAAAAGATATTTGATTATGACGGCTTATGCGGCTTCTCTGGATTAACCCTAGAAAAAGAATCATACGGTCTATTTATAGGTTAGAAACCCTAGGAAGAAGATAAGGATCAAAAACTGTCGTTTCTGGAAATTTTTACGACGGCGATCCGGTTCGGATTAGCTGTGATCCGGATCGTCGTAACGAGTCAGGCAATTCCAGAAAAACGAAGGTTCGGGATCCGGATCAAGTGCTTGATCCGGATCGTTCATACAGTTCACCAAACATCAACGTTCGGGATCCGGATTGCGAAGCCTGATCCGGATCGTTCAAGGAAAATGGTAAACTCACTGTTCGGGATCCGGATCATGGGAAGCTACGATCCGGATTGAACTGGTGTATGAACGAACCACCTTCGGGATCTGGATTGAACAATCTGATCCGGATCCTGAACAAGTCTCATGTTCAGTTCTTGATTTTTATGCAATAAGAAATTCTTCCAAGTGTTTCTACACTACAAGAAGTATTCGGATCACCAAAAATATTTAGTTAAACTTACCTGATCCTTTTGAATTCTTCTTTCTTGAGATTGAGGTATATGATCCAAACTTCATTCATCTTCAATCTTCAAGACTTAACACTTTCACGAAATGCGCCAAAACAAAATCCGTAACAATCTCCCCCTTTGGCGGTTTCGTGACAAAACACAGATCCACTAAAGAAAATTCAAAAAAATATATTTTTGTTGCTATCACCATACAACAAAAATTTACAATGGAGATCCAAAATAAAATACATGAGTTAAACTCCTAAAACAGACTCTAGACTTAGACATCTGTACTCTCTGCAAAAAGAAATCATTCTTGACAAAACGAGATCGTTAGATACCTCAAGAATATTTAGCATTCAAAACCTAACAGAGATAGAGTTTATGCTCACCATGACATTGAGTAATTCAGATATGTAATAAGATCACAATCAAACATTGACATATCTTCTAAGCAATAAGATTCCAAATGTCATAACTTTGCTTTGTTAGTAATCAAACAACTTGTTAGTAATAATACATGTCCAAATAGTTAGTCGAATAGTTAGTAGGGACATGCAACAAATCACAAGATAAAAACCAGAAGTTGTGATACTTACCTTTCACCAAAGTCAAAGTTCAAGGTTTGTTCAAAGTTCTCACAAAGTTCACTCTAAACTCTCTCCCCCTTTTTGTCACAAAAATTAGCCAAACATACAAAATTTAAGGAGAGTTAAATAGTTCAAAATAAAGAAACTTGAGAGCTGAATAAAATAATCATAAATGCAAAAACTTAAAACCTACAAAAGAAAGATTAGAAACAAAAACTTTATGCAGAGTCGTCGGAGCTGATACACCCAAGCTTCTGAAACATTTTCTTGATCCGTTTGTTCATAGAAGCTTGCTCCTTCTTAACTTCTCTAAGATCTTGGACCATCAAAGCTTGTTCTTTCTTAACTTCTTTGAGATCCTCTTTCATTTCAGCGAACTCAATAGACATGCGTTCTTGCTCGTTTGAGAGTCGCTGTTGTTCCTTAAAGATTGAGCTAACCGACGCATCATCATCAGACGTTGATGGAGGTGCTGGTTGTGTTGCCGGTGCAGAGGTTGTTGCTTGTTGTTGTGCTCTTTGTCGGTGAGGAGGTATTATGGGTTCATCTGGCTTCGTCGAGAGAGACTTCACAATTGTCGTCTCATTGATTGTGCCCAAACTGTACATATATGAGCTTGTACTGGTGTCGACTTTAAACTTTCTAAGGATGCGCATAATTATCATTGGATAGGGGAGTCTCTCTGTGGGATGAGAATGTTCCACATAACGCGCCATCCTCGACCAAATGAGGTAAGGAATGTTTAAGTTTGCTCCCATTGATGCTGCGGGGTGTCCAAGAAGATAAAGAAATAACATCCTGTCCCATCGAAGAACCTTCGTATTCATGTTTGGAAGGATATTGTAGCAGACAATGAAGTTTATATAGCGATACTCTGTTCGAAGTTCTTTTGAGAAAACAGAGTTTCCTGTCGGCCGAGTATCTGGAAGACATATTCCATCAACCACTACTCTCCAAGAGTTGTCGTTGAAGACTTGAGTTTTCAGATAATGAGCTCCATCAACTCTGGCCTTCATCCCTAACACCTCCCCAATCAATTGAGGGGTGACTTTGATCTTGATATTCTTGACCAATGTGTGAAATTCTCGACGTCCTTGGTCCTGATTAACTAGACTTGAAGCGTTCTGATAGAACATCCGTACTGAGTGAGGACAATACCCAGTATTCTCAGTGAAGTTGCATATGGGACCAAGACCGGCCTGGTCAAACAAAGTCCCAAAGAGTGTAGACCGTTCCTTCATTGCATTGACATCGACATGTCTTTCGCCAATGCATTCTCTCTTCTCAAAATCTTTGATTCTTGCGGAGCTGATGAAGTCCTGTGGAGGAGGCTGGCTGGCAACTGGTTGCTCAATGGAAATTCCCTGAGCACTGCCTCTTTTTCTTGCACCGGTTTTTCTTTTTGTTCCAATTGGACTTGGGTCCATTGGCGCTTTCCCTTTTTCAGCTGCAGTGGCCGGAGCCTTTGAGGTTTCAGCAGGGGCTTTCCCTTTGGAGACAATTGGAATAGTTCCCTCGATTTCGATGTTATCCCAGCCAATCGAGGTCGTCTCTGATTCAGTGTCAGAATCATCCTTAGTTTTCTGCGCTTTCTTGGCCCTCTTGGGCTTGACAGTGTCTCTCGTATGTACCATAGCAGCTAGAAGAAAAATGATCCACGTGATCACCATTGCTATTGGTTTCTTGTGAGAAGAAAATCCTGTGAGCAACAACTCAAGAACACGAAAAATTGTTAATTTTCAAAAATTTCAAAAATTGTACCCAAACAAACATTATCGTGTAGAGAGACTAGGAATCAAATTAGTTTTGTAAAAGGAAATTCAAAGATAGATCAATTGCATGATTTTCAAAAATTCCTATTATATGCCCTAAAACCGAAATTTTTGAAATTGAAGCCCAAAAATTCGTTAATCAAGAGAATACCTAGCATATAATCAAAACTAATCTACCCATAGTTCTTATTTCAAAAGAGATTTGACCAAAAACCATTCACAAATGAAAAAGTTCCATGATTTCTACTCACGTTTTGAGCAAACAAGGAAAAACAGTGAAAAACCAAGATTTTGATCAATAAAACTTACTTGGAATCGAAGAACTCGAGTTTGAAAGGCTCCAAGAAGGATGAATTCTAGAGAGAGAAACTCTGGAGTCTTAAGAACAAAAGATTGGAATAAAAGAAATCAAAAACCCTCTTGTTCTAATAAAACCCTAGCCGTGATCCGGATCGGATCGAGATTTCGATCCGGATCGGCTACCCGCAGGAAACACCTGCGTTCGGGATCCGGATCATTCATGTCCGATCCGGATCGGCTCTGTGACGCCCCACTTCCCAGGGGGTCACCCATCCTAGAACTACTCTAGCTCTAGCACGCTTAACTCTCATGTTCCCCTTGGATCTTGCTACCATCCAAAATGCTATAGCCGGGTTAGAGATTTAGTCCTATTATATCATTTATATAGAGGACTAATCCAAATTCCGGGGGTGTCACATTCTTCCCCCCTTTAAGCCCTGACGTCCACGTCAGGCTCAAGCACACTCATAAGCACCAGGCGATGTGAGACTCGTCTCGCTAGCCTTAGCCGACCTTGTGAGGAGCTGCACTCCACTCACAACGGTCATTAGCCGGGGAGCCTCGCTCTACCCGCTATATAACCCTGGATCAGCCGAGACTCATCTCACATTTCCGGCTGGTGAATGGCTCTGATACCAACTGTGACGCCCCACTTCCCAGGGGGTCACCCATCCTAGAACTACTCTAGCTCTAGCACGCTTAACTCTCATGTTCCCCTTGGATCTTGCTACCATCCAAAATGCTATAGCCGGGTTAGAGATTTAGTCCTATTATATCATTTATATAGAGGACTAATCCAAATTCCGGGGGTGTCACAGGCTCCAACTTTTTCTTCAGAATAATTTAGAAAAATTCAATAAAATTCAGAAAAAGTATGTAAGCACTTTTGTGTATCAACTTTAAATGAAAATCATCGTTTCATACAACAAGAACTAGATTATACCAAATCTATCAATAACATCCAACAAATGAAACGAAAATTTATAAAAATTAAATCCCTTAAAGTTGAACAACTTCAATTACATCTAACTTGATCTTATGAGTAATGCCTTTATCAAATCATCAATTTGGTAAAGAAAATGAAATACAAAGATCAATAGATGTCTAACATCCCAGATAAATCAGATAATGTATCTAGTCAATTTATTGAAGAGAGTGGCTCTTTGAGCATCTTTCATTAAAAATCCCACCTTATACCAACCTTGAAATTTTGACAGAGTCAAGTATTTCAACATGCATTTTATTTAATCAAACTTGAAAAACCTTGCTTGGTATACATGTGGTAGCTGCACACAGTACTCGGACGACCGAGGTGGTAGCTCTTTCCTCCATGTGGTGGTAGTTTTCACACTCCTCATTGGGATGTAACTCTTTCCACATCTTTTGAGCATAATACTTTTTCTTTGACTCCCCCTCAATTGGCTATCAATTATTTAAGATATAAAGTATTTAGCCAAAAATTGATCTCGATTTCATACTCGACTAAACAGTCAAATAAGATAAAAACTATACCAAGAGATCATCGAGAGAGAAATTGACTTTGATCAAAACAAAGATGAGTTAATTGACATAAATGATCATTGCATCAAATGAAATATTATGACATCTAAAGCATAATAGATTTCTAAATATATAAAAGGATGCAGTTAAAGTCAATCAAACTAATGCTCAATTAATATTCTATGTCTAAGCATAGATAATGAACAAAAACACAAAAACAAAACCTAACCTAAGCAAAAGTTTCAAAAAGAAGTTTATTTCAAGGAAAGCATTCCAATTGCTTTACGCAGATGAATAAAACGTTTTTGATCCAAAGGTTTTGTTAAAATATCAGCTAATTGATCTTCAGTTGAAATATATGACAGTTGAAGAGTATTTGATTCAACTAGCTCTCTAAGAAAATGATATCTAAGTTCAATGTGTTTTGTTCTAGAGTGCAACACAGGGTTTTTGGAGATGTTTATAGCACTAGTGTTGTCACAAAGAATTGTTACCGAAGTTGCTGAAATCCGAAAGTCGCTCAACACACTTTTCATCCAAATGAGTTGGGTTGAACAACTACCCGCTGAAATATATTCCGCTTCGGCAGTCGAGAGTGCAATGCAGTTTTGCTTTTTACTGTGCCATGCAACAAGGCAATGGCCTAAATAAAAACATGCACCGTACTTTTCCGATCATCCACAGATCCTGCCCAATCGGCATCTGAGTATCCAATAATATCTAAACTTGTCCCCATAGGATACCAAATTCCGAAATTTATGGTTCCTTTAATGTATCGGATGATCCGTTTCACCGCTTTCAGGTGAACCTCCTTTGGTGCAGATTGATATCTCGCGCAGATCCCAACACCAAAAGATATATCCGGGCGACTAGCCGTGAGGTAAAGTAGACTTCCAATCATACTCCTATTAAGTTTCTCGTCTACATTCTCACTAAAAGATTCACTTCCTAATCCTTTATTGCTAGTTCCCATTGGAGTTGGAAAATCTTTACAATTTTCTAGATCAAACTTTTTGACCAACTCCAAAGCATACTTGGATTGACACAAATGGATGCCTTCGTCACTCTGTTTCACTTGCAATCCAAGGAAATAAGTCAATTCGCCCATCATTGACATCTCAAATTCGCTTTCCATGGTTTCAGCGAATTTAGAAGCATCATTATCCTTTGTTGCTCCAAAAACAATGTCATCGACATAGATTTGTGCAACAATGAAGTTATTTTGATAATGCTTCACAAAGAGAGTCCTGTCAGCTCCCCCTCGAGTATAGCCCTTATCCAATAGGTGCTTTGTCAACCTTTCGTACCATGCTCGCGGTTCTTGTTTTAAACCGTAAAGAGCCTTTTTCAAACGAAAAACATGGTTAGGTAGTTTACAGTCTACAAAACCTTTCGGTTGAGCCACATAAACTTCCTCATTTAAAAACCCATTTAAAAATGCGCTCTTAACGTCCATTTGAAACAATTTTATTTTAAAATGACAAGCTATCGCGAATAAGATACGAATGGACTCGAGTCTAGCTACAGGGGTGAAAGTTTCATCAAAGTCTATACCTTCTACTTGAGAGTAGCCTTGAGCAACTAAACGTGCTTTGTTCCTGATGATGGTACCATCTTCATTTTTCTTATTCTTGAAAATCCATTTGGTACCTATCACATTGTGTTGCTTTGGAGGCTTTGTTAATTCCTAGACTTTGTTTCGCTCAAACTGATGGAGCTCTTCCTGCATTGCTTTAATCCAGTAGTCATCCTGAAGAGCTTCATCGATGTTCTTTGGTTCGATCAAGGAAACGTAGCAAGCGAATCCGCAAACCAACTGTCTCCGAGTTTTGACTCCTTCTTGTGGGTCTCCAATGATGTTTGATTCAGGATGATCCTTGGAGATTCGTAACGTTTGTTGTAACGGAGTACTCGGAGGTACATGAGATGATTTCTGCATATCAGATAAACTTGAAGAACCATTAGATGCATCATTAATATTGGAAGTATTATCATGAGAAGATGCACTTACAGGAGTATCATCATCAAGAGAGATATCGAGGGTAGATTTTTCAGATGCAAAGTGAAAAGCTTCATCTACTTTAACATTTATAGATTCTACAATCGTTTTAGAATCCATGTTAAATACCCGATATGCTCTGCTATTTGTAGAATAACCCAAAAGGATCCCTTCGTCACTTCGAGAATCGAACTTACCAAGATTTTCGCGATCACGCAAAATAAAACATCGACTCCCAAAGATACGAAAGTATTTGATATCCGGTTTTCTACTAAACCACAGCTCATATGGTGTATTTAAAGTTCCTGGGCGCAAATACACTCGATTAATGACATAGACAGCGGTGTTCACAGCTTCAGCCCAAAAATGTAGCTGTAAATTCCGGCTATGAAGCATCACACGCGCCATCTCTTGAACAACCCTGTTTTTGCGCTCAACAACACCATTCTGCTGAGGTGTATAGGGTGTTGAGAATTCATGTTTTATGCCGTTGGAAGTGCAAAAATCAATGAATTTAGAATTAATGAATTCTCCACCTCTATCACTTCTAACACGAATGATCTTTTCATTCTTTTCAATCATAATACGATGGCAAATCTCATGAAAAGAATCAAACGTATCAGCTTTCTCTTTTAAAAATGCTACCCAAGAAAACCTAGAGAAATCATCAACCAATAAGAAAATATACCATTTACCTCCCAAAGATGGTTGACGGGTCGGCCCCATTAAATCCATGTGCAGTAATTCCAAGGGCCGTTTGGTACCAACGTGGTTCAGGTTCTTGTGTGCAGCCCTTGATTGTTTTCCCTTAAGACAACCTCCGCACACAATGTTGTTTTTAAATAAAAGTTTAGGAACCCCCTTAACCACGTCTTTATTTGAAATCTTTGCTAGTTCTTTAAAATTTATGTGACCTAGTCTTTCATGCCAAAGTGTTTCATTATCCAAAGAAACTAGGTTACATTTTTCTGAAATTTTATTAGGAACAACATAGCAATTGTTTTCAGATCTAACCCCTTTTAAAAAGAAGACATGGTCCTTATCGGTTACAACACATTCAACAGATGAAAAGTTAACTGAAAAACCATTGTCGCAAAGTTGACTTATGCTAATGAGGTTAGTCTTAAGACCATCCACAAATAACACGTTTTTCAAAATCGGGCCATCTGGAATAGCGACCGTTCCTTTTCCAACAATTTTGGAAGATCGACTGTCTCCGAAAACAACGAGTCCTCCGGAGATTTTCTCAAAGTTTTGAAAACTATTTTTGTCACTGGTCATGTGACGGGAACACCCGCTATCCAGATACCAAGACGAATTATCATATGCATGCAAGGAAACATTAGTAACAAGACAAGGGGAGATTTCACCTTTGCGCACCCAAAACCTTTTGGAATGCGTCGGTAATGGTCGTGAGGTTATTCTCCTAGGTGAAGGCGTCTTGTTAGATCGATTGCTGCTCCTTGATGATGTCGTCTTGTGCGGTGAACTACCAAGTCTCTTTTCCTTTGTATGATTTGCATTTGATTTATGAGGAATCACCTTTTTGGTAGTCGTTGCAAGAAATGTCTGAGTTGAGCGTTTGGCTCCTGTCTTGCAATATCTCCTTATGTGCCCTGAAATACCACAACGAAAACATACCTTTGCGCTTGACGATCCCGAAGAGAAAGAAGTAGGCTTGTTGTCGTTGTTTGTCATGAATTCCGGTGTCGGAGGAGGAGATACCGACTGAGGCACAAAAACTGTCCCACTCGAACTTGGACTGTTTCCAGTTTGAGTGTACCCGAGGCCGAACCGATTTGTTTGACCAAGACCAAGAAGCTTATCCAACTTACTCCTTCCAGAAGAAAATCTCTTTAAGTCATCCTTTAGTTGGAGAATGGTCTTTGTCATTTCCAATTTATCTTGTTGGGCCTCGATGTAGAGCTTTGAGAAGTGATCCGCTTTATCCACCAGTTTTGTATGTTCCTTCTCAAAAAGCTCATTGGACTCTTGAAGGGAAACATTTGCTTTTATCAGATTATCCCTTTCCACTTCAAGATCGGTCGAGAGAGAAGTTACCCTTTTTACTTCTTCTTCGAGATCCTGTAATCTCCCTCTCAACCCCTTATTTTGTTTAGCCAGTTTCTTTGAATCCCTCAAAAGTCTGTGGTAGGCTAAAACAAAATCTTCACCTTCAGAGTTACTTGATTCATCATCCGTTGCAGTTTTTTCAGCCCGGGAGGAGTTGGACAATGAATCTAAAGTACTTGCCATTAAGTACATGAAGGGTGAAGATGTGGACGCGTGGAATGCCGTTGCGCTTTCTTCTTCATCACTTGAGGATGACTCATTTGACGTTGAGTTGTCATCCCATGTGACGACTTGCATCGCTTTCTTCTTCGATGGATTCTTAGTTGGACACTCCGTTGAGATATGGCCGTATCCTCGGCACTTGAAGCATTGGACTTGTCCCTCTGAACTTTTCTTATCCTTTGAAAAGTTCTCTTGCTTTCTTGACTTGTAACTTGAAGTGCCCTTGCCTTTCTTCGACTTTCCGAAGGATGGAGTTTTACTTGAATTGCCCCTTCGAAAGTTGCGGCGAAACTTCCTTGTCAAGAGAGCGAGCTGCTTTTCAAATTCCTCCATAGATAGGTTCTCGTCATCGTCTAAGGAGGATGAATCCGTGTCTTCTTCCTTTGTTGTTTTCAAATCATAACCTGAAGACTTAGAAGAGGATGCCTTTCCCGAAGAATAGTTAGTAGTAAATGTCATTTCATAAGTTTGTAATGAACCAACTAGTTCTTCTACACGCATTTCGTCCGGGTGTTTAATAGTTTCAATGGCTGTAATCTTTGGGCGAAATCGTTCAGGAAGAGTTCTTAAGATCTTTCTTACAACCTTAAATTCTGGAATCTTCTCTCCCAGGTTAGCACATGAGTTTACGATGTCTTGCAATCGTGTATAGTAGTCCGTGAAAGATTCATTTTCTGCTATGAAAATAGAGTCAAATCTGCTTGTAAGCATTTGCAGCTTTTGAATCTTCACGAGGTTAGTTCCCTCATGTGTAACCTGAAGAACATCCCAGATTTCTTTCGCAGTCTCACATGCCGAGACGCGAGAGAATTCAGTTTGAGATAAGGCATTAAAAATAGCATTAATTCCCTTGCCATTGTAAGAAGATGAATCTAACTCTTCGTTGGTCCACTTCGACCTAGGTTTGATGGTGCGAACATCAGCAATAATTTCAGTTGGATTAGACCATCCTAATTCAATTGATTGCCACACCCATTCGTCGATGGAACTTAAAAAGGCTTTCATCCGTACTCTCTAGTACGCATAATTTGTTCCATCAAAGAATGGGGGTCTGTTGATGTTTCCACCTTCAACCATTGTTTACAACCCTATTCCCTCTCTGATACCACTTGTTGGGTTATAAGTAATAATAGATCTAAATAGGGGAAAAAACACCTAGAGGGGGGTGAATAGGTGTAAACAATAAACACTCAAAAAATCATTGCGCAATAAAAACCCAATGCGGAAATATAAATGAACACGCAAGATTTTTACGTGGAAAACTCCAAACCGGAGTAAAAAAAACCACGGGACCGATAACACGGTGAAATCCACTAGAATTAAACACGCACAAGGTGATATACCGTACTCACAGACGACTCAACCTTTTCCATACGCTCCTAGTTGATCTTCTCCGCTCGCTCCGCAACGCGTCTCGAATCCACGATCTCCATCCAACGCCGAATCCGCGGCGTCCATCGTCGAGTCCACGACGTCTGACCGAATCCACGGTCTTCACCCAGTAGCACGTTTTGAATCCACGAACGTACCTCGCTCCGAATCCACGAGAGCGGTTGCACCTTGAATCCACAAGGCCACGCGAGTCCACGCGCCGATTTTGGGGTAAATCGTTGTTTGTTTGGGTGGTGATGATCCGCCGAATACTTAGATCAAAGATAGATAGGAAATACCATCTAAGTATTCATTAGTTTGATTCAACTCAAGATGTGAGTATGAAAACCAAGAATCAAACCAATCAATATAGATGAAGAAACATAGGGTAATATCTAATGATTTCCTTTCTTCTCTATATGTGGATCTTAGGCCGTATAAAAGATATTTGATTATGACGGCTTATGCGGCTTCTCTGGATTAACCCTAGAAAAAGAATCATAGGGTCTATTTATAGGTTAGAAACCCTAGGAAGAAGATAAGGATCAAAAACTGTCGTTTCTGGAAATTTTTACGACGGCGATCCGGTTCGGATTAGCTGTGATCCGGATCGTCGTAACGAGTCAGGCAATTCCAGAAAAACGAAGGTTCGGGATCCGGATCAAGTGCTTGATCCGGATCGTTCATACAGTTCACCAAACATCAACGTTCGGGATCCGGATTGGGAAGCCTGATCCGGATCGTTCAAGGAAAATGGTAAACTCACTGTTCGGGATCCGGATCAAGGGAAGCTACGATCCGGATTGAACTGGTGTATGAACGAACCACCTTCGGGATCCGGATTGAACAATCTGATCCGGATCCTGAACAAGTCTCATGTTCAGTTCTTGATTTTTATGCAATAAGAAATTCTTCCAAGTGTTTCTACACTACAAGAAGTATTCGGATCACCAAAAATATTTAGTTAAACTTACCTGATCCTTTTGAATTCTTCTTTCTTGAGATTGAGGTATATGATCCAAACTTCATTCATCTTCAATCTTCAAGACTTAACACTTTCACGAAATGTGCCAAAACAAAATCCGTAACAATAGCTTATTCGTGATTACTGTTGGTTACTTTGCTCGAGGCTGCAGCACGCGCACCAGCGGTTTGGCCACCGCAAAGGGTGCGCTTTTCCGGAAAAGCGGTCTATGACCCGTGTATACCCACGAGGTGACGTAGTGGGGCCCCTGTAGTTGTGGGGTTTGAGGCGCCGAGGTGCGAGCGGTGCGACCCGTCGGTTTAGTTGTCCGACGTGGTCGGGTATTGCAGGTACGGTACGGCCTGTCGGTTTAGTTGTCCAACGTGGTCGGGTATTGCAGGTACGGTACGGCCCGTCGGTTTAGTTGTCCGACGTGGTCGGGTATTGCAGGTACGGTACGGCCCGTCGGTTTAGGTTGTCCGACGTGGTCAGGTATTGCAGGACACAGGGGTACAGGTTATCTTTGCCCTCTTGGGAGGGGGGTTGCTCCGGTTTGCTTTACGGTTTGATTTATTACTTTTCCTGCTCTGCTATTATTCGTCACTGACTTCCCACTTCGTGACAGGGTCCAGACGGGGGGAGAGGTAGGCGACGGTGAGGACGGGGCAGGAGCTTCTGGGTCGCTGGGGACCCCGGACTGTATTTCTTTTTATCATTGCATTTCATTTACGTTTGTAGTCATTTGCGTGGTTCTCGATACCCTCGTGGGGTCGGTGTGGATGTCGGCATGGTTTATATTTGGTTGTTTTCTTATGTATTTATCTTTCCGTTGTTTCTCTTGGCCGTTTGGAAAAGAAAAAGTAAAACCAAAGAAAAGACTGCGAAAACCATTTTTAAAAATTTAAGTGTCGTGTGGACACTGATTTCAAAACCCTGTGGATTTATGGATTGTGAAAACGGATTTCAAAACTCAAGTGTCGTGTGGGCACTGTCTTCAAAACCCTGTGGATTTATGTTGTTTTCGAAACGCGTTTTCAAAATCTGAGTGCCGGGTAGGCGCTTTTTCAACGACTGTGGATTTATCCTTTCAAGAAAAAAAGAAATTCTTGGCCGTGCTTGTTATTCAGTTATGGTGCATAGTTGTTTGATAGAACTGCTTTGATTGAATGGACGATTGTATTGAACCTTGTATTAACTGCTACGCCGTGCATATACAGAGGAGACTCTGTCCGTTTGCAGAGTGATTATGTGTATGCGGCGGGTCTGGGCACGTGCCGGGGAAGAGGGTTTAATTTCAAAAAAAAATTTACACGCCAAAAGTGTACCTTTTCTGAATCGTTTCCGCGAAAACAAACCCCCGGGGCGTGACAGCCTTGCGCCGAGCGGGGCGCCCGCGGGCGGGCGCCGCGAGGGCACCGCCCCGGGCGCACGCCGCGCGGGGCACCCGCGGGGCAGGCGGGCGCCGCGCGGGCACCACCCGCGGATGCACACCGCGCGGTTTCGGGCTGCGCGGGGCATCCGCGGGCGGCGACATCCGCGCGGGGACCCGTCAGGTGTCGTAATTGTGCCGTTTTGGGTTTTTCTTCTCGGGTCTAGTTTCGGACTTCCGTTTCGCGATATTAGTGCATTATATTGATAATAGTTTTCTTTGGGGACTCCTTTAGGTCCAGGTGTGCAGCGGGAGTGTGCGAATGTCACGCCCCGGGGGATTAATTTAGCGGAAACGGATTACAAAAGGTATGTATTTATTTTTTTTTTTTGAAAACCTTCTTCCCCGGCGCGTGCCCAGATCCGCCGCATATACAGGATCACTCTACAAACGGACAGAGTCTCCCCTGTATATGCACGGCGTCGCGGTTTGTACAATGTTCAATAACGAGTAAACATTCAATCACAACAATCCATACGTATAACCATTCACAATGTGCAGAATAAACTCACGGCCGATTAGTTTGAAAGGATAAAACCTACAATTGTTGAAACGGCGCCCACCCGGCACCCATATTTTGAAAACCCTTTTTCGAAAGCAACATAAACTCAGGGGTTTGAAAAATAGTATCCACACGACACTTAGGTTTTGAAATCCATTTTCGCAAACCATAAATCCACAAGGTTTTGAAAACGGTGCCCACACGGCACCCTAGTTTTGAAATAGTAGTTTTCGCAATCTGTTCTTTTATTTGCTATTTTATTTTCCAAAGCGGCCCACAGAGATGTAAAGAAAACTAAACAATTCAATTGTCACCGTACCGACATCCACACCGACCCCACGAGGGTATCGAGAACCATCCACAGTCTACAAATAATAAATGGAATGTGACAGTAAGAGGTAAAGTACTGTTCCGGTCTCCTGGGACCCAAAATCTCTAGCCGCGGCCTCACCGTCGCCTAACTCTCCCCCCCTGTAGGACCCTGTCGCAAAGTGGGAAGTCAGCGACTAAACAAAAGTGATAAAAGTAAAGCAGGTAAAGAAAACGTCCAACCGTAGTCTATCCGGAGCAACCACCCTCGCAAGGGAAAAGTAAAATCAAACACCTGTAAACCTGCAATACCCGATCCCGTCGGACAACTAAACCGACGGATCGCACCGCGCCCAAGTCGGACAACTAAACCGACGGGTCGCACCGCTCCCACGTCGGACAACTAAACCGACGGGTCGCACCGCTCACACCTTGGCGCATCCAAGCCCCACAACTAAAGAGGCCCCACGCCGTCCTGTGGGTATACACGGGTCATAGACCACTTTTCCGGAAAAGCGCACCCTTCGCGGTGGCCAAACCGCGGGTGCGCGTGTTGCAGCCGAGCATAGTAACCGTGAACAATATATATATGAGCATGTAAGCGAACCATGTGAGACAATATATACATATCTATGTATGAGAACCGTATGAAATAACATGTACATATCCGTGCATGAGAAACATATGAAACAATATATATTCACGACATACACCTATCCATGCATGAGAACCATATGAAACAATATATATTCACAGCATACACCTATCCATGCATGAGAACCATATGAAACAATTTGTACATCTAATCATAAGAACCGTAAAGCCATAAAGGAATAATTGATGCCTCCCTACCATGTTTAACCCAAGTACACATAAGGTTGACCCCGTCCAACATGATAGAACTAAATGCTAAGACTTAAGAATAAAAACCCACACTTTTAAATATATTTCCAGTTTTCAAAGCCCGACCCTAACCCTCAGGACAAGTACTCACAATATGATAACCATAACTGAAACGAGATTGTGCACAAAGGGTTTCTAAGGGTGTACCCACCTGAAACGTGAAGAAGAAGGTGTACGGAACTCTCGCTAAAACACTCCCACCCTGTGCCTGAAAAAGCTACAGTAAGTAATGATGTTAAAAACCTCGTCGTGGTCAAAAACACTGAACAACGGGGCGAAACGGGCCAAAAACGGGCCGAAACGGAGTTACCGGGCTTCCGGGCTGGGGGCTGGTGCACGGGCAGAGGCGTGGACCGGGTCCACAGTGCAGAGGGTGCGCGGCGCAGACCGGGCTCACCCGGGCGCGTGCACCAGGCAGCTTGGGCCAGGCCGGTGCACGCGCAGGGCGTGCACCGGGCTCACCCCCACGGGCCGCGGCGACGCGCACCGGGTGCACGCTGGAGGCGTGCACCGCGATGCGCGGGCCGGGCTGGCGCACGCGACCGTGCGCCCGGTTCCGCGCCTTCGGGCTGCGAGACGTGCACCGGGTGCACGCCGCTCCGGTGGACCGCGCGGGGTGTGGTCCGTACGGGTGAACAGTAACCTACCGTTTCGTCTCCCCGCGGCTCCGGTGACGACCCCGCGAACACCGCGACTGCGGCAACGACCCCGTGGGCATGATAACGGCGGCGGCGGCCTCCCATTTAACAACGGCGGCGGCGGCTTCCCGTTACCCACACAACCCACCCGGCGTGCGACACCCGAACGACCACCACCCCTCGACCCCACAGAAATTGCAAAAAGGACAAAAAGGAAAACTCCAACCGCTCACCTTGATTCCGCCGGAGGAGGATGAAGGAAGAAGATCGTCCCCTCCACGCCCGATCAATCCCGCAGAGGATGGACGATTTTTCCTTTCTCTGCCCGATTCTCAGTCTCGGTTCCTCCGCCGTTTCTTGGAAAAAGGGGAAAAAAAGGGTTTCTAGGGTTTCCCCCCCGCACCCCGATCGGTTTAACTTATACGAAGAGACTTTAAAATTAAACCCAGGTCAACAACCTTAGCCTTTTGAAATTGAACGAGAGGTCTAGATCGCCTCGGAAAACGTGCCGATCGCCGGCACGCATTCCGATGCACCCAAGCAGAGCAAACTTCAAAAAATATTTCTGGGAGATCCCGGGGTCGGAATTCAAATCCGATCGCGCCACCGTTCACCGTTTCGCGAGCTCTAACATCTAAAAATACCCGCGCGTCCCGTCGGTCTGCCAAAAAATTCTCGAATTTCAACCCCTCCATAATCGACTGAAAAACAATTCAATTAGGACCCAAAACGGAAACCGTAAGGTCGAGGTACCACCAAATAAATAAAATAATCCACTGACATAAAAAGATGAAAGGTCCGATCACAGCAGGATCCCGCCGATCGCCTCGAAAAGCGTGCCAGCCACTTAGTGCGGGTTTCGATGCACCACTCAAAGCAAACGCTTTGACCCCCATTCCGGGAGATCCGTAAATCGGAAACCGAATCCGTTCGCTTTGCCGTCCTCCGTTTTTCGAGCTCAATCGCAGAAAAATACTCGCGGTCCAGGCTAGCCCATTGCAGAAAACGCAGTTAAAAGTTTTCCTAACAGTCCCATCAGAAATAAAAGGGAGGCCTACCCGGGCAAGGGGACGCCAGGACTCTACATCACTCACCACTTAAAAGAAGTTTCGTCCTCGAAACTTAATCCTGGTCTGCAACGAGTAAATCTGGGTAGCAACTCTCTCTTCTCTGACGCCAGTTCCCAAGTCGCTTCACGTGCTTCCTGGTGGCTCCACAGCACCTTCACATAGGGGATCGTCCGGTTGCGCAATCGTTTATGTCCTCCCGTGCTAAGGTCCGCACCGGTGTTTTACCGGAGCTCAGGTCCTCTCTAAGCTCCACAACAGTGATCATCCATCATCCCAATCAAGTACGCAGGCTCGAAGCATATCTTCGAGAATCCGGATCGCTCGCTCGGACTGTCCGCCGGTCTGGGGGTGAAACACCGTGCTGAAGTGTGGTTTAGTCTTTAAAGCTTGCCCTAGACTTTGCCAACTGTTCGACACCAGCCGAGAGCCTCTAGTCCACGTCGTACAGGTGGTTGGAAAAAGAGTCGCCTTCGTCAGTCGATCTACCGTGACTCAAACCGCATCCCGTCCTTGAATATCTTCGTGTCACCCGGATGCGCCGTATAGGGGGCGAAGTGCGCCTCTAACGGTATCTCCTCTTTCAACTCTGGCAGCTCCGGTAAGCAATTTCGCCCTCGAAAATGTATTGCGTCGTTCGCACTCGCCGAAGAGTCGCTCGCGTGATCCGGGGGTCTTGTCTCGAATAAGTTGTATCTGTGTGCCTGTTTTCTGACCTTCTAGGGTTGGCTCGACCATCAACGATAAAAGTCACACGACAGTACCGGTCCTGCTAAGTACTCGCGCTCGTCAGTTTCCTCCTCGACTTGACCCTTCCTGCTCAAAACATCCGTTACTACACTTGCTTTTCCCGAGGTGATACTGGACGGTCCAGCCGAGTCCTTCAGCAACTCCAACCCATGCCTGTGCCGCAAAAACAATTCCTTCTCTGCGAACAAAACTCAAAGCTCTGGCGATCCAAAAACACATCCCGATGAACTACAAAAGGTGGTGTCTCCAACGTTTTAAAACGGAGACGACTGCTGCCAGTTCCGGATCGTGTGCCGGGCAGTTCCGCTCACATTCCCTGTGATTCCCGTTGCTGACACAATGTGCCCCAAAAAGTCCACTTTGCGAAGTCTGAACTCACATTTCTTAAACTTAGCAAACAGCCCCTGGTCCCTGAGAGTCCGGAGAATAATCTGTAAGTGCCTCTCGTAGTTGATCGAAGTGGTCATCCATTCCGGACTTGTTCTTCACTGTAACCTTGTCTATCTCCCTGTAGTCGATGCGTAGACGCAGTCCTCCGTTCTTCTTTCGCACGAAAGGCACGGGTGCGTCCCAAGGCGACACACACGGTCTGATGAACCCTTTATCCAGAAAAACTCCTAGTTGTGCCCGGTAGAAGCTTGAAAGAGAGGATGACCCCCTTGCTCGGGGGTATTCCCGGCAGTTCAGTCAGGAGGACGTCGAACGTAACCCCTACAACGGGGGTGTCAGTGAGAAAAGCAGAGGGTCAAGTCGCTAGGCTCACTGAAACGATGTAACTATACATCCGCCTGGTACCTCGTGAACCGGTCCATGCCCAGCACCTCGTAGTAATCCTGCTTCCCGACTCGGAATTCCCCGTCACAACGCCGCCGGTCCGCAAACTACCCCAGCCAGCGCTGAGCAGTTAGCAACAAAATCTCGCGATGCTTCGAGGTACCCCAGTCGTACCACCCAACCAGTACCAATGAGCCTTTAAAAGTCTAGAACAACGAACCCGAAAACAAGGAAAACAACCGCACTAACGCCTTCACAAGGCTACAAGAGGTGCCAACAAAACAGGCTGGGTTACTAACCACCCGAAATTTCCTCCCTGCACACAACGAACTCACCTGTCACCCACCCGGACCACTCCTCTCCGTCACCAACACGGATCACAAGCTCGAAGTCTAACCACCATCCCGGACTACCCGTTCCGACTGTCCGTCCTACCGAGGCGACGGTCAAGGCTATCGTTAGGTTTCAGCTCTAGGACTCACCATAAGGTCTACCCCACGAAAAGGGCTGCGTACGGGGCCTCCTAGCCGAAAGTGACCAGTGCCAAAACTCCGAGTAGTCGCCAGATTCCCCCCTTGACTCACACCTGGCCCAAAAGATCAACAATCCAAAACTCTCCCAAAACTAAGCCTCAAGGCTATGTCTTAGTCATGGGAAGCTAGCAACACAACCCGCCAGGTAAGGTCCTACCTCCGTCCTGGCACCGACGGGGTGTGACGCTCTCAATTGCCCCTAACTCTCGGTCCCAAACCGATGCCCCACCAAGTACCGGGCATCGAAACGAGCGGTAAACCTCCAGACCAAAAGTGACACTCCCAACTAGGAGAAAACCTAAGCTCTAGGTCCGCTCAACAGTGACCTCAGGTACCGAAGACTATCCATCTGAAACCAAAAGGGCCAGAAGAAGACAAGCCACGAAAACAGCAAGAAGAACCCTATCAGAAGTTACCTAGGTTCACTAAACGCACTCGAGGGGATCACACGCCAACCCACCAATAGGACGACCTAACCGGCTCTCTAGCGCAGAACACAGGAACTCGACCCAGAGCTACCGGGCATCACCCAGCGTCAAAAGCTAATTCCCCCAATAACAAGTCGCCACTTACGCGCACTTGTGCAACGCGGGACACGACCTCTCTAACCAAAATCGAGCCCAAACGGACAAGATTCACTAGCCCTGGGGGTCTCCTTTTTCAATCCAATGGAGAACCCCAAGGCCCCCATCACGTCGATCTCTACAACCATCGCAGTGTCTATAGTGAGAAGCTGAACTATGGGTAACAATCATAGGGGAAGAATCCTCATTCCCACCCATACCTTGCCCATGGTGCAAAAAGAAACGGCCGACTACCCGCTAAAACCCAACACCCGAAGACCTAGAAGGAACAACCTTAGACCAACGGCTGTCCAGCTACCCACGACCGACAAACAGCCGACCACTAACAAACACCGGCGGATTACTCTACCCCCAGTCGCCGTCACTAACGACGACCAGCACGTCGGCAGGGGAAGGGGGTTCGAAAAACAAAAGCCGGCGCAACGATCTGCTGTGATAACAGCCGCACCAAGTGCATGAACAACGTCAGCAGGCCCACCGTGTCCCGTGCTGGTTGCTTAATCCATTGATTCCTAGCAACCATCAATACCCCGGTGGCAGCCGGCCTCGACCCCACCCTCCACAACAACACGACTACACATGCACGACAACCACGCTAAACCGAGAAACAAAACTTAACCCGTACACCCACACAACACAAGTCAGTTTTAGCCTCCTGCTAGCATAGCACTCAAACAACAATCGAGAAAAGGGACCTATACATTCCCCCCCCCCCCCCCTCGATCACTCGCGTTCTATGCTTCTATGCCATTCATTTCATTCATTTGTAGCTAAGTGAGGTATCTTTGTGGATGTTGGGCACAAACTGTTGTGATTGAAGAAAGTCTCTGATACCATCTTAATCTGTCACGCCCCGGGGGATTAATTTAGCGGAAACGGATTACAAAAGGTATATATTTATTTTTTTTTTTTGAAAACCTTCTTCCCCGGCGCGTGCCCAGATCCGCCGCATATACAGGATCACTCTACAAACAGACAGAGTCTCCCCTGTATATGCACGGCGTCGCGGTTTGTACAATGTTCAATAACGAGTTAACATTCAATCACAACAATCCATACGTATAACCATTCACAATGTGCAGAATAAACTCACGGCCGATTAGTTTGAAAGGATAAAACCTACAATTGTTGAAACGGCGCCCACCCGGCACCCATATTTTGAAAACCCTTTTTCGAAAGCAACATAAACTCAGGGGTTTGAAAAATAGTGCCCACACGACACTTAGGTTTTGAAATCCATTTTCGCAAACCATAAATCCACAAGGTTTTGAAAACGGTGCCCACACGGCACCCGAGTTTTGAAATAGTAGTTTTCGCAATCTGTTCTTTTATTTGCTATTTTATTTTCCAAAGCGGCCCACAGAGATGTAAAGAAAACGAAACAATTCAATTGTCACCGTACCGACATCCACACCGACCCCACGAGGGTATCGAGAACCATCCACAGTCTACAAATAATAAATGGAATGCGACAGTAAGAGGTAAAGTACTGTTCCGGTCTCCTGGGACCCAAAATCTCTAGCCGCGGCCTCACCGTCGCCTAACTCTCCTCCCCTGTAGGACCCTGTCGCAAAGTGGGAAGTCAGCGACTAAACAAAAGTGATAAAAGTAAAGCAGGTAAAGAAAACGTCCAACCGTAGTCTATCCGGAGCAACCACCCTCGCAAGGGAAAAGTAAAATCAAACACCTGTAAACCTGCAATACCCGATCCCGTCGGACAACTAAACCGACGGATCGCACCGCGCCCAAGTCGGACAACTAAACCGACGGGTCGCACCGCTCCCACGTCGGACAACTAAACCGACGGGTCGCACCGCTCCCACGTCGGACAACTAAACCGACAGGTCGCACCGCTCACACCTTGGCGCATCCAAGCCCCACAACTAAAGAGGCCCCACGCCGTCCTGTGGGTATACACGGGTCATAGACCACTTTTCCGGAAAAGCGCACCCTTCGCGGTGGCCAAACCGCGGGTGCGCGTGTTGCAGCCGAGCATAGTAACCGTGAACAATATAAATATGAGCATGTAAGCGAACCATGAGAGACAATATATACATATCTATGTATGAGAACCGTATGAAATAACATGTACATATCCGTGCATGAGAAACATATGAAACAATATATATTCACGACATACACCTATCCATGCATGAGAACCATATGAAACAATATATATTCACAGCATACACCTATCCATGCATGAGAACCATATGAAACAATATGTACATCTAATCATAAGAACCGTAAAGCCATAAACGAATAATTGATGCCTCCCTACCATGTTTAACCCAAGTACACATAAGGTTGACCCCGTCCAACATGATAGAACTAAATGCTAAGACTTAAGAATAAAAACCCACACTTTTAAATATATTTCCAGTTTTCAAAGCCCGACCCTAACCCTCAGGACAAGTACTCACAATATGATAACCATAACTGAAACGAGATTGTGCACAAAGGGTTTCTAAGGGTGTACCCACCTGAAACGTGAAGAAGAAGGTGTACGGAACTCCCGCTAAAACACTCCCACCCTGTGCCCGAAAAAGCTACAGTAAGTAATGATGTTAAAAACCTCGTCGTGGTCAAAAACACTGAACAACGGGGCGAAACGGGCCAAAAACGGGCCGAAACGGAGTTACCGGGCTTCCGGGCTAGGGGCTGGTGCACGGGCAGAGGCGTGGACCGGGTCCACAGTGCAGAGGGTGCGCGGCGCAGACCGGGCTCACCTGGGCGCGTGCACCAGGCAGCTTGGGCCGGGCCGGTGCACGCACAGGGCGTGCACCGGGCTCACCCCCACGGGCCGCGGCGACGCGCACCGGGTGCACGCTGGAGGCGTGCACCGCGATGCGCGGGCCGGGCTGGCGCACGCGACCGTGCGCCCGGTTCCGCGCCTTCGGGCTGCGAGACGTGCACCGGGTGCACGCCGCTCCGGTGGACCGCGCGGGGTGTGGTCCGTACGGGTGAACAGTAACCTCCTGTTTCGTCTCCCCGCGGCTCCGGTGACGACCCCGCGAACACCGCGACTGCGGCAACGACCCCGTGGGCATGATAACGGCGGCGGCGGCCTCCCGTTTAACAACGGCGGCGGCGGCTTCCCGTTACCCACACAACCCACCCGGCGTGCGACACCCGAACGACCACCACCCCTCGACCCCACAGAAATTGCAAAAAGGACAAAAAGGAAAACTCCAACCGCTCACCTTGATTCCGCCGGAGGAGGATGAAGGAAGAAGATCGTCCCCTCCACGCCCGATCAATCCCGCAGAGGATGGACGATTTTTCCTTTCTCTGCCCGATTCTCAGTCTCGGTTCCTCCGCCGTTTCTTGGAAAAAGGGGAAAAAAAGGGTTTCTAGGGTTTCCCCCCCGCACCCCGATCGGTTTAACTTATACGAAGAGACTTTAAAATTAAACCCAGGTCAACAACCTTAGCCTTTTGAAATTGAACGAGAGGTCTAGATCGCCTCGGAAAACGTGCCGATCGCCGGCACGCATTCCGATGCACCCAAGCAGAGCAAACCTCAAAAAATATTTCTGGGAGATCCCGGGGTCGGAATTCAAATCCGATCGCGCCACCGTTCACCGTTTCGTGAGCTCTAACATCTAAAAATACCCGCGCGTCCCGTCGGTCTGCCCAAAAATTCTCGAATTTCAACCCCTCCATAATCGACTGAAAAACAATTCAATTAGGACCCAAAACGGAAACCGTAAGGTCGAGGTACCACCAAATAAATAAAATAATCCACTGACATAAAAAGATGAAAGGTCCGATCACAGCAGGATCCCGCCGATCACCTCGAAAAGCGTGCCAGCCACTTAGCGCGGGTTTCGATGCACCACTCAAAGCAAACGCTTTGACCCCCATTCCGGGAGATCCGTAAATCGGAAACCGAATCCGTTCGCTTTGCCGTCCTCCGTTTTTCGAGCTCAATCGCAGAAAAATACTCGCGGTCCAGGCCAGCCCATTGCAGAAAACGCAGTTAAAAGTTTTCCTAACAGTCCCGTCAGAAATAAAAGGGAGGCCTACCCGGGCAAGGGGACGCCAGGACTCTACAGCGAATGATCCAAGTTCTCCGATCTTCCCGCAACCAGGTGGGTACCCTTGCAATAAGTGCAACGAGTGCAATAAGTGCACCA
This sequence comes from Tillandsia leiboldiana, assembly GCA_029204045.2. Lineage (NCBI taxonomy): Eukaryota > Viridiplantae > Streptophyta > Magnoliopsida > Poales > Bromeliaceae > Tillandsia > Tillandsia leiboldiana. The sequence goes on from JAQNDB010000270.1 coordinate 50,610, forward strand.
TATCATCGTAAAAGACTTAATAATCTGTCTAATAAAGTAGATGAACTGTTAAACCTTTCGCATGAATATATATTGTTCTTTCATTATTAAATTGTGGCGACTGAGGGTCGCGGTGCTTGATACACACCGACTTCGGCAAACCTTGTTGTTGGATGCTGCACGTACACAGGCGGATTGGCCTCCGCATGGGTGTACTTTTCCGGAGAAGTGGTCAGAATGACCCGTGTGCCCCACGATTTGTGTAGGTGCCAGTAAGGACCCCTTCACGCCAGCTAAAAGTGCCACACTAGTACCGTAAAAGGGGTTAAAAGCATCACGTAAGTAAAGTGATTGTGCACGAGGGGAGATCGTCGACTCCCCGATAGGTACCAGGTGTAATTAAATCAAGTGAGGTGGACACATGAGGTCGAAAAGCGAAAGGTTCCGGTGTACTTGTTTTATTTTAAAGCTATTATAAATTGTTGAAACATCTACTTTATTTGTCACTGACTCCCCACACGGTGACAGGTCCGACTAGGTATAATAACTGGGACGGTGGTTGTTGGTTTTTGGATCCCCAAAGATCTAAATAGGTACTATCAAACAACTAGAGGGGGGGTGAATAGGTCTAATACTTATAAAACCAATCTCAGTGCAAAATAAAAACCAATGCGGAAATAAAAAACAGCACACCGAGATATACGTGGAAACTCCAATCCAAGAGAAAAACCACGGGACCAACACGCAATAACAATCCACTAAGAAAAGAAGAATAACAAGGTGATTACCGACTCCACGGACTCAAACCCCTCCTTCAACTTCTTCGGACCTTGCGCTCACCGATTGCACGTCCACTGCACACGTTCGAATCCACGAACGCCACTAGAATCCACGAGCACACGTTTCGAATCCACGAAACGCCTTTAGCACACCGAATCCACGATGCCACGTCGAATCCACGACGCAAACTCAGCCGGTAAGAATATTGGCTTCGATGGTGATCCTTTGCTTAGATTCTCATTGAGGAACCATAGAAGAAATCTCTAAGCAAAGATTAGATCAATTCAACAAAAGATATGTTCTTGAAAGAACCGTCGAATTGACCTAAAAGAGGCTATAAAGAAGAACGATAAAAACCTAGTGTCACGCCCCGGGGTCGAAACTGCGACCCGGGCTCGCCAACAGATCCGCCATCTGTACGGAAACTACCGCACAGACGAAGCGTCTACCCTGCAAGTCAGATCTATAGCTAAAAACATGTATCAGAGCTGAAACTAAATCCAAAAGCTATAGAACAAAAACTCAACATTTGGAATAGCAAAATCTCCACTAGTACACAAATCCTCAAGGTACAAAGTCTCCCAGGAATAAAACAAATACTATCCTCACAAGTCCCTCAGAATGTCCAGTACAAAAGTGGAAGCATAAAATACACCGGGTACATCTACCTCAGACTCTCAATGCTGGTAAGGAAACTAATCGGCCGCGTCCTCACCTCGATCTGCTGTCTCCGCCGCGCGAACCAAGCCGGAACAGCTGCCTCAACCTGTCACCGCAGCGGGTGTGAGATCTACTGCAGAAGGCAGATCTCAGTGGGTACCGTCCCAATATCCACGGTATGCCCACTAAGTCTACTGGAGGCAAAACAGATAGGTATGCAGATAGATAGGTAGATAGATAAATAATGGTAAGCTGAAAATAGAGAACTACAGCTAGAAAGTTACAATCATAAGGCTCCGAAAGGAAACTCTACCAATAACACGGTATGCATACACTCTCTACTGCTAAGATGCCTCGGTATCAATGCTCAAAGGAAAGAAACCATCTATGAACATAATATGAAACCACCCGCTCATATCACCAAATCTCAAAGACTGCCAAAACTGGCTCAGTCCAGCCTGCGCCTGTCGTCTAGGAACGCACCTGCCCACTACCACGCATCCACAAGAGGACGGGATTTACGTGGGGCGTCCTAAACCGACTATCTCAATCTCACACAAAGTGACCCCATGGTAACTCGGCCAGGGGTATCAAGCGTCCACTAGTATATGAACTAGGCGCATAACCACATCGTAGCCTCGTCAGGCTCGGTATCATCATCGCACCCGGGGCGTAGCTCGAGGGGAGCGACCCCACCGAACTCAAGTATCACATCTGTCTCACTGTCTCAATATGCGGCACATGCAGGCTATAATCCACGATCAAACAGATCGGTATCCCAAAGCTCGAAAACACAACTCAGTCGGAAAAGAACCTCGACTCAAACACGAATAGCCCGAACACTCTCACAGCTATGTCGGAGAACCCTCAACGACTCAATCTGATAATGCATAACTCATGGCTAAGTCGGGAAACCTCCACGACTCGATCTGCCAGAACCTCAAACTCTCAAGCTAAGTCGGAGGTCCACCTCACGACTAAATCGGAAAAACACAATCTAGAGCACTCACCCAATCCCCACAAGGATGCTCATCTCACACGACACTAGAGCTCAACACACATGCTCTAAAAATCCACTCGGCCCTCCCCCGACACGAGTATACAAGTACCCTGAACCCAAGCCATACCTTGGCAACTCATCATTAAAAAACATCTTTGAAAACCTTGATTTTTCCTTAAAACGGGTTTCTCGACTTTTAAAACGGTTCAGGTGCAATTATGATGCAAATAAAGCATGAAACCTAGTGTCATATGATATCATGAGTCTACTAAAAATAATCCGGGGTTCCAATAAATTTTACAAAAAATTCCAGGCAACTATCAGATGTAAAAAACAGCGAAAACGCCTAGTAAACATGATCAACTTGCATTCAAATAGCATTAAGGGGCATTCCATAAATTTTGGAGAAATTCTAACCCACCTGGAACGCTTTCCGCAGGCAATTGCTGAAGTCGGTGAAGTGCAGGAACCTCGAACTGACGAAATCCCAAAGTCGTACCGCAAAACCCGGAAAAAATCCTCGGAAGCTCCAATAAATTCTCTCGAGTCACACAAAAATTCCGGCGCACTCTGGCTCTCTCCACACATCCACAGCACAAAGTACACATAAACTAAGTCCACCCACAACACACCAAACACTCACATACTCACACACTTCTCACATACAACCCAAAACCATAGCACTCTACTTGCTCATCATCTGCCAACAAGCAGCACATGCACACAGGCTCCTCAACACCACCTAAACACTAAGCATTACCAAAAACACATACACATGAAGCTTCAGCACAAATTAAATTCTTGCTCCCATTTCACACACACAAGCTCCAATAACATAAACCCATTAGCACCCAGCAGGTCCACTCCCACACATTAACATCCCACAACATCAACTGCATGCTTACTTAAACACCATTACACAATAGCTCCACAATCCCTTTAAAGCTCCAAGAATGCTAAAAATTAAAATCACATATACATAACCCTTAATTCCACAATTACATGCTACATCCACAAAATACCAGTCCAACATAACCTCTACACTCATAATGAATCCACAGTACACTCACACTTTACATACACAAAAAATCTCCACATTCCCATAACTATCCAACTTCAAAACACACACACACACACTACACTTTCAATTTCCCCTCTCCTGCACACTCTAATTACATACACATAATCCTTAGCTCAATATAACGATCAACAACTGTCCATTCACCCGTGCCTCACGAGGTTCATAAGCCATACATGGAACCCTCAGCCAACATGTAGCTCCAAACTCTGATGGTGATTCCTCGTGCCGTCACTGTCGGCACCATCCGCCTGCGCGACACCGAGCTCGCCGCGACTACCCAAGCAGCTGCACCAACACAGAGAGAGAAAAAGGAATTTGCTGTCAGACATGCCCAGAAAAGAATTTGCGCGCGTCCGTCGCAAGGAGAACAGCCAAGGGTCGACGAAAACGCCGCGCAAAGTACCCTGCGCTTGCCAAAGTGCGCGGCCAGACGTTGCCCGCAAGGCGCCCCCCGCCTTCCGCAGCTCCTGCGCGGCGTCGCAGCAGCTGCCGTGCGGCGCTGCTGCTGCAGCCGCGCGGCGCTGCCGCGGCAGCTGCGCGGCGTTTGGGCCCGCCGCGCAGTGGCCCAGCCTGCCACGCGCGCGCGCCTGGGCGCTTGCGCAGCGCCACGCGCGCGCCTGCGCAGCGCCCGCGCGGGCCTGCGCAGCGCCCGCGCGGGCCTGCGCAGCGCCCCGCGCGGCGCCTGCACAGCGCCGCGCGCGCACCTGCGCGGCACCCTGGGCCCGCGCACGCAGCGGCCCAGCCGCCACTGCGCGCGCGCCCTGGGCGTTTGCGCAGCGCCACGCGCGGCCCTGCGCAGCGCCCGCGCGGCGCCTGCACAGCGCCGCGCGCGCACCTGCGCGGCTCCCTGGGCCCTGCGCGCGCCTCACTGCTTGCTGCCAGCCACCCCACACCAGCACCAAGGGCAAAACCAAAAATAAAACCCATACCAAGCTCTCTCACTCTCTCCAAACAATAAATAAAAAAAACTGTAGCTTATGCAGCTCTCTCACTCAGCCAACATGTAGCTCCAAACTCTGATGGTGATTCCTCGTGCCGTCACTGTCGGCACCATCCGCCTGCGCGACACCGAGCTCGCCGCGACTACCCAAGCAACTGCACCAAACACAGAGAGAGAAAAAGGAATTTGCTGTCAGGACATGCCCAGAAAAGAATTTGCGCGCGTCCGTCGCAAGGAGAACAGCCAAGGGTCGACGAAAACGCCGCGCAAAGTACCCTGCGCTTGCCAAATGTGCGCGGCCAGACGTTGCCCGCAAGGCGCCCCCCCGCCTTCCGCAGCTCCGGCGCGGCGTCGCAGCAGCTGCCGCGCGGCGCTGCTGCTGCAGCCGCGCGGCGTTGCCGCGGCAGCTGCGCGGCGCCCTGGGCCTGCTGCGCTGCGTTTGGGCCCGCCGCGCAGTGGCCCAGCCCGCCACGCGCGCGCGCCTGGGCGCTTGCGCAGCGCCACGCGCGCGCCTGCACAGCGCCCCGCGCGGGCCTGCGCAGCGCCCGCGCGGGGCCTGCGCAGCGCCCGCGCGGCGCCTGCACAGTCGACGCGCGCGCACCTGTGCGGCACCCTGGGCCCGCGCACGCAGCGGCCTAGCCCGCCACGCGCGCGCGCCTGGGCGTTTGCGCAGCGCCACGCGCGGCCACGCGCGGCCCTGCGCAGCGCCCGCGCGGCCCTGCGCAGCGCCCGCGCGGCGCCTGCACAGCGCCGCGCGCGCCCCTGCGCGGCTCCCTGGGCCCGCGCGCGCCTCACTGCTTGCTGCCAGCCACCCCACACCAAGCACCAAGGGCAAAAACCAAAATAAAAACCTATACCAAGCTCTCTCACTCTCTCCAAACAATAAATAAAAAAACTGTAGCTTACCTCGCCGAGCTCGACGCGCGGCTCGCTCCAAGCGGCCTCAAGCCGGAAAGAAAACATCAACAAATACTCATCCACCCATCTCTCTCTCAACTCACCTTTCTATTCTCACACGTCTCCACTTCCTCTGCTTTCTTCCATTTCCCCTGTTTCACAAGTGGAGGAGTTGATGACGTGGAACTAAAATAATTAGGGGATGCATTGAAGTAGAGGTGGTAGTTGGCTACTAATAAATGCCACCATGGCCTCATTAATGCTCACAACAATATCTCAACATACCCCTTAAAAACTAATCCCATTCTTTTTCTTCTTTCTTTACCTTATTTCATCACAGACATATCACTTAAATTAATTAAATAATTAATTAATTACTCCAAATAAGCCAACTCCAAGTCACTTTTTGCCCTCGGGCCTCCGCACCAGTCCGGAACCTCCCGAACTCCGCTTGTAATATGAAAATACCACATGCCCATAACTTTTTCTCCTCTAAAAGCTCAACCGTTGAGTCGGGGTGCTCAATCCAAAAATCGGCTCCAAAATTGTCAGTTCCGACTCACATTTCGCCTTCGGGTCTCCGCCGTCAGTCCGGAACCTCCCGAAATCTGCTGTAATCATAAAATACACCTGTTCCAAGTATTTTCCAATTTTTTCGCAGACCACGGTGGAGTCGGTGCTTCCCAAACTAGCCTCTAACGGCGCACAAAGCCCGGAAACCCCCGAACCAAGCTGGGGCTTCCGCGATGATCCGAATCAACCCGAACTCATCTGTAAACTCAAATGGAACTCATCCCAAGCAAATCCTACGCTCCGCGCCATCTTGCGAGGTCGGTGGACTAACCGAAGTCCCGGTATCTACACCTAGCCTCTAGGGTTGCTCTCAAGTAATTAATTAATCGGTAGTTCTTGAGAAACCCTAAGTGTCTATTTATAGTTTAGAAACCTTGGAAAGAGATAAGCATCAAAAATTGACTTAACAGAATTTTTCCCGCACGACGATCCGGATCGGATTTACGGCGATCCTGACTGTCGTCTTTTTTCAGCAATTCCTAAAAAAACAGGTTCGGGATCCGATCGGAATTCTGATCCGGATCGGATTCTGATCCGGATCGGTTCAGGATCAGAAATTCTGAATGGACTCTGAACATCCAATTTGTCCAGTTTTAGATTTTTAAGCAATGAAAACTATCCAAGTGTTTCTAAACTATACAAATGTATTCGGATCACCAAAATTATTTAGTTAAACATACCTGATCAATCCGAATGCATTTTCTTTAAGATGATGTATATGATCCACAATTCTTCAACTTCAATCTTCAAGACTCAAAACACTGAGTGTCAACTTGAGATCTTGTTGAATCTTCTCTGAGTCTTCAATTGCTGATTGACAATTTGATCACTTCAAGACTCCGACTCAACTCACGAAATTTGCCAACACAAAAAGCCGTAACAATCTCCCCCTTTGGCAATTTCGTGATAAAACCAAAAATACATAAAACGCTCAAAACACTCATCTTAAACAAAAAAATCGAAACTCAATGTCATCACCAAAACATTGATTTTCTTTGCGTGAAAGATCCAATAAACAAAAATTACATTTGAACCAGTCTTAGAACAAACTCTATGACTTAGGACTTGGAGTCTTAAAGTGATGTATATCCTGCAAAACAAAAACTCCGAACAAAATCAAACGTTTGTCGTTAGAAATGGAATCCTACATTTGATTCGTCCTTTTGGTTCTTTTTTGTTTTTCGGCTCCTTTTCATCATCTCTTTCTTTATTCTCCCCATTTCTTGAGCATCTCTGTTCTCCCCCTCATATCTCCCCTATTTCTTTCTCCCCCTTTTTGTCACAAATTGTCAAACAGTGAATATAGGCAAAAGGAAATCACTAACAACATTAGTTCATAGAGAAAGAGAGATAAAAGCTCAGTTCCGGTATATAATAAAAAACACAGATTGCGTACCGGTACTCGAAAGCAAAAATCAAATAATTTCTTGAAACAAATCCAGATTTTGAAATATTAGAATTACCGATTTGTATTCCATCAAGAAAACAATTTAAGTGCTTGAAAATAATATGATTCACATAGATGTCATTCAATCCAATTAATTTACAAAAATAAAAAGATTTACTCCGAAATCATGAAAAACAAAGATAAAACATTATAAACCGTTTTTCATATTATATACGTCAAACACAAGTCATCAAAAATAATCTTGAGATCCAAAGTCTATCAAGATGTAACGGATTTACAAAGATGACTTACAGAGATTTTCAAATGACATCAATTTTGAATTTTACCCTTCAAATTGAGATAAGCACTAAAATACCTAAGGGTGGCTCTTTGAGCATCTTTCAACTATCCCACCTTATACCAACCAGGAGATTGTTCAAAATAAGAACTTTGAATTAAATCTCCGAATGCTTCAACTAAACAAAATTCATAAATATTTTTCAAGCATCCAAACATGTGGTAGCTTCACACACAAACCGGACGACCGGGGTGGCAGCTCTTTCCAACATGTGGTGGTAGTTTTCACACTCCTTTCGGATGTAACTCTTTCCACATCTTTTGCAATTCATTTCATTACCCTTGTAAGAAAATGCAATCTCTTACGTGAAAGAATTAAATCCCAAATTTTAGTCTATCGGTTGTCTCATGTTTATCACAATGAATTCACACAACCGAGATAGATTAAGCATCTAAAGATCACACATGATTTCTAAAATTTGATGATATAATATCAAAAACTCCTATAATGAAGTATCTTCAAGAATTATGATTATGGAGTAAAGTTGATAATTCATATAAAATTAAATTGGAGTGATTGAAAGTGAAACCTTTTTATTCAATGCACTTGTTCGTTAAAACCCTTTTGTTCAAAAACAAAACATAAAAACGAAGAGCATTGAAAACATGTAATGCAGAGATTAAGAAAAATATGAAAGAAAAACCAATCAAAGCATTACATACAGTCATAAGCTATTTAGAACTTAAGACAAGGAAAGATATCACCTTTCCGAATCCAAAATCGTCGGATTTTGGGTTGTCTTGATTCATTGTGGTTGGGAGTTGATAGCTTTGACTGTTGATCCACCTTAGGTCTTTGCCTCGCAGTGATCCACTTGAATGATTGATGTTGTGGCTCGGACCTTTGGTGGGTTGAGTGAACTCCTTTGACTTGATGTGTCTTTTGATTCCGTTGAGTTCGCTCCGTAGATGAAGTTGCCGAAGAATTCTCTTTCTCTTTTTCGGGCAACTTCACCAAGTGTCCTTCAAGTCCACATTGGTGACAAGTTCTTCCTTTCAATTTAGTTGTGGAACTTGAAGCCTTCACAGTTTGGTTCTTTTTAAATCCCAAACCAACCTTGCTTGTTTGACCTAATCCGGACATACAATCAATTTCTTGGAACCGGTTGAAATCCTTTGTATGTCGGATTTAAGTTGATGAACTTGCTTGGTCAAAGCTTGGTTGGTGACATGAATTTCCTCAAACTGTTTTTCTAGAAAATCAATCTTGTTAATATGGGAATTAACGACCGTTTCCGATTGATTTATCTTTTCTTGGAGGATTTTATTATTATCCAATAAAAGCTCTCGTTCCTCCTCGAGATCATGAAGTTTGATCTTTAAAGCATGATTCTCGTCTTGAATCTCAAGTCGTTGCTTCCTCAACTTCTTAATATGTTTGGCCATCTTCTTGATTCCGCAAGAAGTTGTTGATATGCCTCAACGAGTTCTTCTTCGTCCGACTCCCCTCACTTGATGACTCTCCGCCGGATGTTGATGTTTCATGCAAAATCAAAGGAATAGAGTCAGTGATTAAAGATGATAAGCAAACATTAGAAGAGGGAATTTGAGAGGCATGTAAGGCAACGACTTTTTCCTCTTTACTTGAGGTCGATTCATTAGAAGTAGAATCGTCCCAAGTTTTCGCTTGCAAAGCCTTCTTTTTATATGATTTCGGAGAAGGACAATCCGTTGAAATATGGCCGTAGCCTTTGCATCTATAACATTGGATTTCCCCTTCGAATTCATCTTTTTCTTTAGAAGGTTTTGCAAAGCTTTGAGGTTAGAGGATTTAGAACCCGATGATCCTTTAGATGGTTTCGTGGATGAAGATCCATCGGTTCGATTCTTCCAAAATTTCGACGAAATTTCTTTACGATCCGCGCCAATTGTTCTTCAAAATCGGCAAAAGAGATTTCATCGTCGGAACTTGATTCGCTATCTTCTTCCTTTGTTGATTTGAATGCAATACCTGTAAGCTTAGAAGAAGACTTGGAAGAAACTTGATTAGTAGGAAAAGTCATTTCATAAGTTTGCAAAGCACCTACTAATTCCTCTACACTCATCTCATCCGGATGACTAACGGTTTCAATGGCGGTAACCTTTGCCCTAAACCGTTCCGGAAGAGTCCGAAGTATCTTTCTTACAATTTTCGACTCCGGGATCTTTCTCCTAAATTAGCACAAGTATTGATTACATCTTGAAGTCTAGTGTAATAATCTGTAAACAATTCATGCTCTTCCATATGAATAGAGTCAAATTGACTTGTAAGCATCTGGAGCTTTTGAATTTTTACAAGATTAGTACCCTCATGTGTAATTTTGAGAATATCCCAAATTTCCTTCGCGGTTTCACACGCGGAAATTCGTGTGAACTCAGTCGAGGAAAGAGAATTAAATAAAGCGTTCATACCTTTCCCATTGTAAGAAGATCTTTCGAATTCCTCTTTGGACCATCTAGAGCGAGGTTTTGGGGTAGTAGAATTTCCTACTTCCTCAACAGGATGCACCCAACCGTATTCCACGGATTGCCATACCCGCTCATCAATTGCGATGAGAAAAGCTCTCATCCGCACTTTCCAATAAGCATAATTAGTCCCATCAAAAAGAGGAGGTCTATAAATATTACCACTTTCACCCAACATGATAGATAAACCTAAAACCCGCTCTGATACCAATTGTGGTTTTAGGATCCACAAGGATCTAAATAGGTACTATCAAACAACTAGAGGGGGGGGGTGAATAGGTGTAATACTTATAAAACCAATCTCAGTGCAAAATAAAAACCAATGCGGAAATAAAAACTAGCACACCGAGATATACGTGGAAACTCCAATCCAGGAGAAAAACCACGGGACCAACACGCAATAACAATCCACTAAGAAAAGAAGAATAACAAGGTGATTACCGACTCCACGGACTCAACCCCTCCTTCAACTTCTTCGGACCTTGCGCTCACCGATTGCACGTCCACTGCACACGTTCGAATCCACGAACGCCACTCGAATCCACGAGCACACGTTTCGAATCCACGAAACGCCTTTACACACCGAATCCACGATGCCACGTCGAATCCACGACGCAAACTCAGCCGTAAGAATATTGGCTTCGATGGTGATCCTTTGCTTAGATTATCATTGAGGAACCGTAGAAGAAATCTCTAAGCAAAGATTAGATCAATTCGACAAAAGATATGTTCTTGAAAGAACCGTCGAATTGACCTAAAAGAGGCTATAAAGAAGAACGATAAAAACCTAGCCTCTAGGGTTGCTCTCAAGTGTTTTATTAATTAATCGGTAGTTCTTGAGAAACCCTAAGTGTCTATTTATAGTTTAGAAACCTTTGGAAAGAGATAAGCATCAAAAAACTGACTTAACAGAATTTTTCCGCACGACGATCCGGATCGGATTTACGGCGATCCTGACTGTCGTCTTTTTTCAGCAATTCCTAAAAAAAAAGGTTCGGGATCCGGATCGGAATTCGGATCCGGATCGGAATTCTGATCCGGATCGGTTCAGGATCAGAAATTCTGAACTGGACTCTGAACATCCAATTTGTCCAGTTTTTGATTTTTAAGCAATGAAAACTTATCCAAGTGTTTCTAAACTACACAAAGTATTCGGATCACCAAAATTATTTAGTTAAACGTACCTGATCAATCCGAATCCATTTTCTTAAGATTGATGTAATGATCCACAATTCTTCAACTTCAATCTTCAAGACTCAAAACACTGAGTGTCAACTTGAGCTCTTGTTGAATCTTCTCTAAGTCTTCAATGCTGATTGACAATTTGATCACTTCAAGACTCCGACTCAACTCACGAAATATGCCAACACAAAAAGCCGTAACAGTGGTGAGACTGCGTCGAGAGGACCTTAGCCGTATGAGGCTTTATTACGCTATTTACGTTTCGGTTTATCTCTTTCTCCTTTCAGCTTAACTGTTATTAATTTGCTTGAATGTGGATCATGTGGGATGTTGGATAATCAGTTAGTTAGCACTGTGGATTTGATATACTTTTATGGACTTTTATGCGGCCATAGTTTATAACTAACAAAATGGTTCGAAAATGCTTTCCAAACTAAGTGCTGTGTGGGCACAATCTGGTAAACCCCTGAATTTATCCTTTCAAAAAGGTATGGCCGCTTTACTGTGAATGTGTAAATGTTTTCAAATACTGGGTGTCGTGTGGACACCGATTGCAAAACCCGTAGTTTAACTCTTATGTGATTGAATGAAATTACCTTTCCTTCCTTGTTCACTATGACTGTGTGGTTAAAGAATGTTGTTGTTATTGCTGTTGTAAATGTGACGCCGTGCATATACAAAGGAGACTCTGTCCGATTGAAGAGTGAATTTGTATATGTGGCGGGTCTGACACGCACTGGGGAGAGGTCGATACTTATTCATAAAGAAAAAAAAAAATATACGCTTTTTACGCTTATCTTTACGTAAAAACCCCGGGGCGTGACATATTATTTTACCCGATTTTGGATTGGGGGTTTATAGCGGCTACCGCGGATAGTAGGCGGTTGGCCGGATGGCGGATGTGGGACATGATTGTGATTGTGGGTTATTCCGGCGACCGCGGATATTGGCGGTTGACCGAGGTCGGTTGTGAGACCTGGTCGTGGAGTTTGGGGTATTGCGGCAATCGCGGTATTGGGCGATTGACCGGATGGTTACTTATGCATCAGATTGGGAATCTGTGTTCTTTTAGTGGAGGGGTGTGTTCCACTGGGGCTTTATAGTTGTGATCCAGTCCTGTGCTTTGATACTTATCACACCGGCGCGGTTATTGCGCGGTGATGCTTTTCTCGTGTTGCTCGCTCCCTCGAGTTCCTCGGAGGACGGGCCAGACAGTTATGGACAGTTTTGCTATCATATCGGCGCGGCTTATTTGCCCGATGATGAGGGCGGCAGTAGGAGTTTTGCTATCACATCGGCGCGGCTTACTTACCCGATGATGAGGGCGGTACAGATTGGGTCAGCTGGGACGGTTGGTTACTGTTGCATACGGTTATTCCAGTCTAGGACTGTATTTTAGAGGCATAGTAGTGGTAGTTTCCTTTCTTCAGCAGTCATTATTGCTTACCACACTTTTTCTTTTTGCCTCTAGTAGACCTAGTGGGTGTGTCAGAGTTTGAGGTTGTACCACTAGGGGAGGCTACTGGTTTACTAGTAGTTCTCACCCCCATTCTTCTTTTCTCTTTTTCTTCTCCCTGTTTTGCAGTGTCTTCTGCGGGTGCTGCTGGGCTTTCAGCGGCGCGTCCAGGAGAGAGGCGGCTGAGTAGATAGATCTCGAGGAGGATGAGCGAGTTAGCGGGACTATTGGTGTACCCATGTTTCTCAGACGGTTGTACTTTTACTTTTGGGACTGGCTTTTGCCAGCAGGTTGTATTTATTTTTGGTGAGCTGGGAGAGACTGATGTATCATTTATACAGATGTATTGTATTTTATTTCCAGCTTCAGTCTGAGATGTATTAGTTTTAATTCAGCTCTGTTTTTATTCCTTTTATTATTATCTCTTATATCTGAGCAGGTTTGGCGCTTCGTGTACGCGGGAAATACCGTGTGCACGGCGGATCTGTAGACGGGCCCCGGTTCTGGTTTACACCCGGGGGCGTGACGATTATTACAGTACTCTATGGATGATGTATAGTTACTATCTGATAGTTGGCCGTTTTCAAACTAAAAGGAAAAGAAAGAAAAACATTGTGAAAATGATTTGAAAACATTGGTGTCGAGTGGGCACCGTATTCAAAACTCTGTGGATTATGGATTTCGAAATAGCTTTGCAAACATAGTGTCGAGTGGGCACCGTTTTCAAAACTCTGTGTATTTATGGCTTTCAAACGGCTTTGAAAAACCTGGGTGTCGTGTGGGCACTGTTTTAAAAAACCCTATGTTTTTTATCCTTTCAAAGTTAGTCGGCCTCTTTATTTCTTATGAAAAAAAAATGGTTGTATGCACTGGACTGTTGTACTAGTGTGGTTAAAGTGATGATTGTATGGATATTGTAGTCAAGACGTCGTGCATATACAAAGGAGACTCTGCCCGTTTGCAGAGTGAATTTGTATATGCGGCGGGTCTGGGCACGCACCGGAAAAAAGGACTTTAAATATATATAGATATAATATATATATATAATATATATATAATATATATATATATATATATATATATATAATATATATATATATACGCAAATTCAACTCTTTTCAGTGGTCGTTCTTCTTAACGAAACCCCCGGGCGTGACATTGAGATAGTATGTGTAGGACGCCCTACTAGTAAATCCCGTCTTGTGGATGCGTGGTAGTAGGCAGGTACTTCCTAGATGACTCACCGTGAGAGGCGCAGGCTTGACTGGCACCGATGTGGCAGTCATGGAGATTTGAGTTTTGTGAGCACCTCGTGTGCATGTGGGTGCATGGCATGTTCTTAGATAAGTTTTCCTTTGAGCATGATACTGAGGCATTTTAGCAGTAGCGAGTGTATGCATAGCATGTTCGTAGTAGAGTTTTCCTTGAGCATGATGATTCAGACATATTAGCGTAGTTGCTCAGCTTTTTATATTATCTATCCTTCATACCTATTTGTTTGCCTCAGTGACTTAGTGCGCGCAGACGGATAGTGGGACGGTACCCAATTGGGAACTACCTTCTGCAGTAGTAGTTCTCACACCGCTGTCGTGGTGGCAGGTTATCTGAGGTTGCTGTTCGGCTTGGTTTCGCGGGAGACAGATGATTGAGGATGAGACGTGGCCGAGTAGCTCTTACCCATTTTATTTGAGAGTCAGAGGTGATGTACCTATATATTTTTTTTATGATTACACTTTGTACTAGACAGTCTGAGAGACTCTGTGAGGATTGTTTT